>SJYQ01000680.1:1368873-1391485 GCA_006410935.1 Redunca redunca
TTATCATCAAATAATAGTTTCTGCATATTAAAACCAGAAAATAAAGTCACCTCCTGGGTAAAAATGTATGTTTTTTCAAAGAGCAGTATAGTTTTTTATGATTTCTAAAATGATTTTCATTTCTTCCTTTTGGGGGAAAAATCATCATGTAAACAGCACCCGCATCATTTGTCTTTGAAAGAAGAGGCTTCTGATGTGGTTCGTCAAAAGAAGAAGTACCCAAAGAAGCCTAAAGCAGAGGCTGTGCTAACATCTCAGCAGCCCACTCCTGAGACCTTGCCTGTGATCAATAAGAGTGACCTTAAGCAATATGACTTTCACAGCTCAGAGGAAGATGAATTTCCACAGGTGCTTGTTTTAAAACTATTTTACAGACATTTTCTTCTAGTCTTTTATATTGCTCTATTTTAAAACATAGTATCTTAGAGTTTTGATTCTTGCTTTCTTCACCTAATGTTATAACATAAACGTTTTCCACATTATTTATGTAGTTACTGAAATGGTTTTTGCTTTGTTATTTTCTATCAGTTGAATATATTTTATTTCTTTTGTGTAGCAGTTAGTTGGTTTTAAGCTCTCCCTTTTATAAAAATGAGCATCTCTATCTCGTCCCTCCATATTTGAAATAGATGATTAGAAATGGAATTCCTGAGCTAAAGATTATAAATATTTTAAGACATTTAACACATAATTGTAAACATTCACCAATAATAATTCCCATATTCTATCAGCATTGTATTCTACAACTTTTAATGAAAATTTTGCTAATTTATGTAACAATAACTATTTGACTCCAAAGAAGATTTAGAATTGGTTCAAATTTTAACTTGTGAAAATAATTCTTTGGTTATATTATAGCAGCTTTATAGCAAATTTTAACAGTTTAAAAATCTAAATTTTTATTTCATATGTGCTGTCTTTTAAAACAAGACTTTTATTTTATATACTAAAGGATTGATTTTAAAAAATACATTGTTTAGCACCTGGTGTAGCAGTGGCCTCCTTTTTTCTTTTTCATATGGTACAGGAAACCTAAAGAGAGTACTATAACATGCGTTACCGTATTTCAACATATCAGCTGACTTGCTTAAAAAAAATTGTTTTAAGCCAACATGACAGATAAATTTGGAAGCAAGACAGTTTATAAAACTCCTTGTTGTAGTAACTATTTAAAATCTAGAGTTTATATAAAATTTGTCTTCTTTGGCTAAGATTATATTAGTTTTACTTTTTTGTAGATGATTTAGTTTTTCTAGCCCGGATAATATTTCAGCATTCATACACATTGTAACAGTGCACAAAATGTGTTTAGTTTAGTATGCTCTTTAAAAGCACTTTTATGAACTCATTTATTAAAAGTTGTCAGATGGTCTTGTTCAAGGTTATGTGGCAGTCTGGATGGGAGGGCAGTTAAAAAAATATTTAAAAAATAAATGAAATGACAGAGGATTATGTTGTTAGACTCAGGCAGGGCTTTAAATAGTCATGGGACATGAATTAGATGAAAGTTTGAAGGAATGAGGGCACAAATAATAGGTCTTTTCCAGATAGAAAATGTAGGGAAGGGTCCAAGACAGAGAAAACAGTATATTAGAAGGAATTGCTAGCAGTAAGTTTAAGTGAGGAGTGAAATGGTTAGATAAATACATATATAAAAGCCAATAAAGTTCTCCTATACATTCCCAGCCTTTTAAGAATGATGCTAAGGGATACTGTGTCTAGTAGAAACTTTTCCTATATTGCTAGAATCAGTCTATCCAGTTTGATAGACGCACTCAGCATACTAGACCTATATTCCTCATCTGTTAAGGAATCTTCATCTCTGTTCTAAATTCTTATATTTATTCATATAGTCCCCATTCCCACATGAAATTACATTTTGAAACTATTAGGTTCCTCTGAATCTTTGTACTGGGTCCTTGACAACATTAATTTTTATAATGGTATCCCTGGTTGCTAAACAGTAGGTAAGCATGTACCTATAGTTGAACATTATTCAGTGAGGCAGCTATTTAGAATGTGGCTCTTACAAAATCAGGATTTTATTGCTTAAAAGATAATTAAAATAGTCATATGCTTCTTCTATGTCCAATAAACAAGAATAAAGGTATAGGGAGCCTTAAAGAACATTTTAACCAGACTTCTCCAACTGATTTGCAACAGAGCAGAATACAAACCCAGTCTCTTCTCAATCATGCTTCTGATTCTCCGAACATCAGCGCTGTCTTCTTATATCTCAGACTAAATCCTGGAAACCCCTCCTTGGGTAATCCGGAGGAAGGGATGCAAAAAATTTCTGAGACTTTGTTTGTGACACTTCCTGTGTACATTCTAGAAGAGGTAGTTGCTTTATAAAGGAACCAAAGTGTAAAATTCACATTTGGGATTTCCTTTCAAATTTCAGGTTTGAGTTTGGTTCCCTAGGAAGAAGAATCAGCCCCAGCTTACTGTTTCTGTGTCTCCCCCATAGGGTTGGTGGAGGTATATTGGAACCTCAAACAAATACCTTTCTCCCCTGGATGATCCTGCTCAGTGGTAATTACCACAGCTTTGAAATAATATGGAGAAAGCATTTTTCCTCTCAAAATAGGAAGAGAGGGATTTGTGAGGTTCAAAAGTTTGCAAGTAAATGTGGTTGAGCCAGCGTTGTCAGAAAAAGAGATGTACTCCAAAGTGAAATTGCGAGACAACTGAAACTTAAGTACCAAAACTTTTTTTTTATTTTAACCATTATGGGTAGAAATTTATCAAAGCCATATTATTTCCTGCCATATCAGAGTATATTTGTATTTCACTTAATCTGTTTTTGATAACATAACGTTTGCTATAATGTACCATTGCTGCCTTACAGGTCTGCTCAGATTATGTAGGGGGATTTGTCCTAGTCTCACTTGGTCCTGTGCTTTTTAATATGTGACAACTTTTTGAAAGTCTTTATTCTTTTGCTGTCAGATGGTGAGATTAGTACTTCTAAACCAGTCTGATTACCTTTTAGCAAGTCCTCTTTCCTCTTTTGATTTTTAGCTTCTGATCTGTTAAATTTTAAAAATGATTTTAAAAACAAGTGGGGAAATAAGGGACTCCCCTTTCAGTGCAGTGTATGAACTTTTCAGCTTTGGGGGATGGGAGGTTATTCATAAGCTTCTTTTATCTTCCTAGTTTGAGGCTTTATTATAGAGAAATGAAGTTATTATATAAAAGCATACCTACCTATAGATGAAGCATAATTATTATTACAAAGTATTTATGGCCACATACAATATTTATAAAATGTATGAATGGGATATGTAAAAACCATACTAATGATGTTCAAGCTTAAAGCATTTACATGTTCAGAAACAGTTAAGCAATACCATGTAAACTTGTCTGCAAGAACCCATTAAAAATAATTATTAACCATACAAAACTTCTGCTAATCTTTAAATATTTGGGGGAATTCACTACCTACTGTATGTAATGTGGAGTGATTCACTGTTTGTGATCAGATTCTGATTTTAGACTATTACAAAGATTGTTGACTTTTGGTAACTCCTAAATGGAATGCTTCATGCCTCTTTCCTAGGTACCATCCCCAGCATCAGAACCTGAAGAAGAAAATGATCCTGATGGTCCCTGTGCTTTCAGGAGGCGGGCAGGATGCCAGTATTATGCTGTAAGAACTATATTTTTTGTGGTGTTTTGGGAATTAACAGATAACTCATGTCAAGATGACTTCAGTTCAATTCAGTTGCTCAGCCATGTCCAATTCCTTGCGACCCCCATGGACTGCAGCACGCAGTCCATCACCAATTCCCGGAGATTACTCAAAAACTCCTGTCCATCAAGTCACTGATGTCATCGAACCATCTCATTCTCTGTTGTCCCCTTCTCCTCCCGCCTTCAATCTTTCCCAGCATCAGGGTCTTTTCAGATGAGTCAGTTCTTCACATCAGGTGGCCAAGTACTGGAGTTTCAGCTTCATCATCAGCCCTTCCAGTGAATATTCAGGACTGATTTCCCTTAGCATGGACTGATTGGATCTCCCTGCAGTCCAAGGGACTCTTGAGAATCTTCTCCACACCACAGTTCAAAATATCAATTCTTCAGTGCTCAGCTTTCTTTATAGTCCAACTCTCACATCCATACATGACCACTGGAAAACCCATAGCTTTGACTAGATGGACCTTTGTTGGCAAAGTAATGTCTCTGCTTTGTAATATGCTATCTAAGTTGGTCATAACTTTTGTTCCAAGGAGCAAGCGTCTTTTAATTTCATGGCTGCAGTCACCATCTGCAGTGATTTTGGAGCCCCCCAAAATAAAGCTTCTCACTTTTTCCATTGTTTCCCCTTCTATTTGCCATGAAGTGATAGGACCGGATGCCATGATCTTAGTTTTCAGAAAGTTGAGTTTTAAGCCAACTTCTTCACTTTCATCAACAGACTCTTTGGTTCTTCTTCACTTTCTTCCATAAGGGTGGTGTCATCTGCATATCTGAGGTTATTGATATTTCTCCTGGCAATCTTAATTCCAGCTTGTTCTTCATCCAGCCCCAGAGTTTCTCACGATATACTCTGCATATAGGTTAAATAAGCTAGGTGACAATATATAGCCTTGACATACTGCTTTCCCAGTGTGGAACCAGTCTGTTGTTCCATGTCCTGTTTTAACTGTTGTTTCTTGACCTGCATACAGATTTCTCAGGGGGAAGGTCAGGTGGCCTGGTATTCCCATCTGTTTTAAGAATTTTCCACAGCTTTTTGTGTTCCACACAGTCAAGGCTTTGGCTTAGTCAATAAAGCAAAAGTAGATGTTTTTCTGGAACTTACTTGCTGTTTTTGATGACCCAATAGATGTTGGCAATTTTTTCTCTGGTTCCTCTGCCTTTTCTAAATCTAGCTTGAACATCTGGATGTTCACGATTCATGTACTGTTGAAGCCTGGCTTGGAGAATTTTGAGCATTACTTTACTAGCTTGTGAAATAAGTACAATTGTGCTGTAGTTTCAACATTCTTTGGCATTGCCTTTTTTTAAGGATTGGAATGAAAACTCACCTTTTCCAGTCCTGTGGTTACTGCTGAGTTTTCCAAATTTGCTGGCATATTGAGTGCAGCACTTTCACAGCATCATCTTTTAGGATTTGAAATAGCTCAACTGGAATTCCATCACCTCCACTAGCTTTGTTTGTAGTGATGCTTCCTAAGGCCCACTTGACTTTGCATTCCAGGATGTCTGGCTCTAGGTGAGGGATCACACCATTGTGGTTATCTAGGTCATGAAGATCTTTTTTGTACAGTTCTTCTGTGTATTCTTGCCACCTGCTTCTGTCAGGTCCATACCATTTCTGTCCTTTATTGTGCCCATCTTTGCATGAAGTGTTCTTGGTATCTCTA
The DNA here is from genome assembly GCA_006410935.1 of Redunca redunca. NCBI lineage: Eukaryota > Metazoa > Chordata > Mammalia > Artiodactyla > Bovidae > Redunca > Redunca redunca. The sequence goes on from SJYQ01000680.1 coordinate 1,374,246, forward strand.
ACTTTATTGAAGAGATCTCTAGTCTTTCCCCTTTTATTGTTTTCCTCTATTTCTTTTCAGTGATAAATGAAGAAGTCTTTCTTATGTCTCCTTACTATTCTTGGAGCTCTGCATTCAGATGGGTAATCTTTCCTTTTCTCCTTTGCCTTTAGCTTTCTTTTTTTCTCAGCTATTTGTAAGGCCTCCTCAGACAACCATTTTGCCTTTATGCATTTCTTTTTCTTAGGGATGGTCTTGATCATTGCCGCCTGTACAGTGTCACGAACCTCCGTCCATAGTTCTTCAGGCACTCGGTCTATCAGATCTAATCCCTTGAATCTATTTTCACTTCTGCTGTATAATTGTAAGGGATTTGATTTATGTCATACATGAATGGCCTAGTGGTTTTCCCTACTTTCTTCAATTTAAGTCTGAATTTTGCAATAAAGAATTCATGATCTGAGCCACGGTCATCTCCTGGTTATTACTTTGCCAACAAAGATCCATTTAGTCAAGGCTGTGGTTTTTCCAGTAGTCATGTATGGATGTGAGAGTTGGACTGTGAAGAAGGCTGAGCGCTGAAGAATTGATGCTTTTGAACTGTGGTGTTGGAGAAAACTCTTGAGAGTCCCTTGCACTGCAAGGAGATCCAACCACTCCATGCTAAAGGAAATCAGTCTTGAATATTCATTGGAAGGACTGATGCTGAGGCTGAAATTCCAATACTTTAGCCACCTGATGTGAAGAATTGACTCATCTGAAGAGACCCTGATGCTGGGAAAGACTGAAGGTGGGAGGAGAAGGGAACGTCAGAGGACAAGTTGGTTGGATGGCATCACTGACGTGATGGACATGAGTTTGAGCAGGCTCTGGGAGTTGGTGATGGACAGGGAAGCCTGGCCTGCTGTAGTCCATGGGGGTCGCAAAAAGTCAGACACAACTGAGCAACCAAACTGAACTGAGGAAATGGGAAGGCTAAGAAACACACTGTATGTCATTAAAAATAGAGGAAGTATGAATTTCATCTGTGCTTACTTTCTTTTTTTTTTTTATTTTTTAAATTATGAAAGTATGATAACACATTTACAGAAGATGTGGAAAATACAGAACAAAGTTGCATATAGTACCACCATATATTACAATTATTTTTTCAAGTAGATAAATTAAGATTTTTAGTTGCATCTCAATATCAAACTCTCAAAAATTAATAGAATGAATTTACAGAAAAGTAGAAGCATATAGTAGACCTGAAAAGCACCATGCACCAATTCAACATAATTGAGATTTATACAGTTTTCACACAACAGTAGGATACAAATTCTATTCAGGTTTTCATTGACTACAAACTGGGTGACACTAGAACATACACAGGTACCTAAAATAAAGTCATGCTTGCTTTCTAGAAGTGCAATTTTTAAAAATCCTATCAAAGTTTCTCTCCTAGTAACAAGTTTATAAATTACTAAATTCATTATCTCTAGAGTCACTGAGAGTTGGACACTACTGAGCAACTGANATTTAGTTTAAGTTATTTTGATGAGTGAACTTCTATATCAGTTTTATAGAATTTAACCTGGTTAACATTTAAATCCCGATTGAAAATTTTTATATCTAAATTTTAATTGTTCTAATACTGTAGTTACTTTATTTTTATCATGATTTAACTTGTCTTCATTTCAGAATTATTCTATGAGTTTCAATTTTTCTTTCCCTTTTGTGCAGCCTCGTTTGGACCAAACTAACCGTTCATTTGGAAATTCAGAATTGGCAGATTTGGATAAGTTAAGATACAGGCATTGTCTTACAACACTCACAGTCCCAAGACGATGTATAGGATTTGCAAGAAGGCGAATTGGCAGAGGTGGAAGGTAAACTGTTTTGACATGGTATTTGTTTGCAAGATGGAAGGGACAGTATCAAGAAAATGTTACTAAGTTCTTATCTTTGGCTTTATATTGCTTTTCAGGGTCATAATGGACCGGATAGCCACAGAACATGACCCAGTCCTGAAACAGATAGACCCTGAAATGCTGAATGGTTTTTCAAGCGCTTCCCAAAATATAGACTTTTCTTCTAATTTCTCTCGGACCAATGCTTCCAATAAACATTGTGAAAATAGACTGTCCCTTTCTGAAATATTAAGCAATATCAGATCATGTCGACTACAGTGTTTCCAGCCAAGGCTACTAAATTTACAGGACAGTGATAGTGAAGAATGTACCTCAAGAAAACCAGGGCAGACTGTGAACAATAGAAGAGTTTCTGCAGCATCTGTAGCTTTATTGAACACCAGCAAGAATGGCATATCAGGTAAGTTGCTACTTGTTAAAAGTATATCCTCTTCTCTTCTTAATTTTTTATTATCCACTAAATAGTCTTTCAGGATGAATTTTGAAAGTTTATTTTCATGATCCTACTGAGGAAAGGAATTGTAGCTTAACCTACTTTTTTTTTTTTTTTCTTCCCCAATGTAGGAAACTAAACCCTATTATTGTGGTTTGCATTTTAACCAAAAGTTCCAAACCAATACCTGTAAAACCACTCACTTTGAATGTGTGTGCCTGGTATGGTGAGTGTGTAGGGAGAATGTGTAGAGAATTCTCTCTGGGGAGAGTGATTATTAGCTACTATTAGATCATCATAGCACAAAGTGTTTTTGTTATAGAAAGCTTAACACACTAACCTGACAGTTTCCTCTGTCCATGGAATTCTCCAGGCAAGAATATTGGAGTGGGTTACCATTTCCTTCTCCAGGGAATCTTTCAGACCCAAGGATCAAACCCAGGTCTCATGCATTTTAAGCAGATTCTTTACCATCTGAGCCACCAGGGAAGCCCCTTTTCCTTTCACTTTCACTTATTATATTAACTTTGCCCCTCAGAAATGCCATTAAAGCTTTCTTTCTGAAAAATGTAATTTTGGTCTGACAATATACCTCTCCAGTTGAGATCAAGAAGTAGTTTTCATTGTAAGAGACATTGTACTAAAATTAATATACCTTGGCGTTGTGAATAATGTGTAACATCTATAATAATGTGTAATTTTGATTTGTTTTCTTCTGTAGATAGTCTTCTCTTTATCACATATATAGAAGTGTATAATTTGTGAATGTCTTTATAATGTATAAATTGCAAAAAATGCATGGTATACAAAGGCAAAGCTAGACATGGCTTGACTTACACTGTTGATAGCCTTTCTTTCTGTAAAATGTATTTATTTCTAAATTATTTCCTGGACAGTGTATTTTACTATATAAAATTGATGTGTTATGCTTCTTCAAAGTGATTTTAAATCATTTTAGGTTGAAATTTTGTCTCAATAGTATTCAGTCCTTTTTAATTACTGGGCTGTTTATTTTCAAACTTTACTTAGACGTTTGTCTATTTAGAGGTTCTTACGGAAAATTGGATTTGTTTGCATGATTGGAAGTTGGCATGTCATTTCTCCAACTTAGTTGGTTAATTTTCTCCCAAATGAACTTAGGAAAGGAAAATGGTATTCCATTATATAAAGTTCATGAGTCTGTGAAATTTAGTGACCTTTTGAAGCTGAAATGGATTAATACCTAATATGACTTTAGACAGCAGGATTCTTAGAAGTGTAAAAATAGTAAGAGCCAGACATCCTGGAATGTGAAGTCAACTGGGCCTTTAGGAAACATCACTAAGAACAAAGCTAGTGGAGGTGATGGAATTCCAGTTGAGTTATTTCAAATACTAAAAGATGATGCTGTGAAAGTGCTGCACTCAATAATGCCAGCAAATTTGGAAAACTCAGCAGTGGCCACAGGACTGGAAAAGGTCAGTTTTCATTCCAATCCCAAAGAAAGGCAATGCCAAAGAATGCTCAAACTACTGCACAATTGCACTCATCTCACACGCTAGTAAAGTAATGCTGAAAATTCTCCAAGTCAGACTTCAGCAATACATGAACCGTGAACTTCCAGATGTTCAAGCTGGTTTTAGAAAAGGCAGAGGAACCAGAGATCAAATTGTCAACATCCACTGGATCATCGAAAAGGCAAGAGAGTTCCAGAAAAACATCTATTTCTGCTTTATTGACTAAGCCAAAGACTTTGACTGTGTGGATCACAATAAACTGGAAAATTCTGAAAGAGATGGGCATACCAGACCACCTGACCAGCCTCTTGAGAAATCTGTATGCAGGTCAGGAAGCAACAGTTAGAACTGGACATGGAACAACAGACTGGTTCCAAATAGGAAAAGGAGTATGTCAAGGCTGTATATTGTCACCCTGCTTATTTAACTTACAGGCAGAGTACATCATGAGAAACACTGGCTGGAGGAAGCACAAGCTTGAATCAAGATTACCGGGAAAAATATCAGATATGCAGATGACACCACCCTTATGGCAGAAAGTGTTGAAGAACTAAAGAGCCTCTTGATGAAAGTGAAAGAGGAGAGTGAAAAAGTTGGCTTACAGTTCAACATTCAGAAAGCTAAGATCATGGCATCCGGTCCCATCACTTCATGACAAATAGAAGGGCAAAGAATGGAAACTGTGGCAGACTTTATTTTGGGGGGCTCCAAAATCACTGCAGCCATGAAATTAAAAGACGCTTACTCCTTGGAAGGAAAATTAGAACCAACCTAGACAACATATTAAAAAGCAGAGACATTACTTTGCCAACGAAGGTCTGTCTAGTCAAGGCTATAGTTTTTCCTGTGGTCATGTATGCATGTGAGAGTTGGACTATAAAGAAAGCTGAGTGCCGAAGAATTGATGCTTTTGAACTGTGGTATTGGAGAAGACTCTTGAGAGCTCCTTGGACTGCAAGGAGATCCAACCAGTCCATCCTAAAGGAGATCAGTCCTGGGTGTTCATTGGAAGGACTGATGTTGAAGCTGAAACTCCAGTACTTTGGCCACCTGATGCAAAGAATTGACTCATCTGAAAAGACCCTGATGCTGGGAAAGATTGAAGGTGGGAGGAGAAGGGGATGACAGAGGATGAAGATGGCTGGATGGCATCACTGACTTCATGGACATGAATTTGGGTAAACTCCAGATTTTGGTGATGGACATGGAGGCCTGGCATGCTGCAGTCACGGGGTCACAAAGAGTCAGACACGGCTGAACAACTGAAATAAACTGACGAATATTAGGTCACATCCTTTTTCAGCCAACTCTAAGACATTGTTCAAATTATTTAACTGAAATTCCTGTACCAAAAATTATAATAATTTTGCCAAAAAGAGAGTTTAAAAACATATCAACCATAAGCCTTTATAAGTAGATTTGACCATAGATTGAATTTTTTCTCTACAAACGAATACCATAACAAAGGATTGATTTTAAATGTTCCTTCTCAACTTGAATACGGCCAAATATTTGCAGCTTTCTACTGTACTTTCCTGAAACACTTCAGAAGTCTTTGACTTGACTCTTCCAGAAAAATATGTTTCTCGTTATTGTATCATCAGTACTCTGCATGTATGGATTCAGAATATAACAAGTCCATACAGTCAGCTCTAGAATTTTATGACACTACCATGTATCAGCATAAAATAAGCATTTGAAATATTATTTTAGGCTTACATACACTTCTCAGGGAATTTAAATCACATTATATGTGATGCTAGTATCATAGATAATAAGATTTTTTCCTATTTTTACCTTTGCCTTGTCATCAGAAGAAAATAGTGGTTTTGGTCTATGTCATTTTTCCTGTCTTATGTTTACGTTTGTTATGTAATGGTACTGTATCTCAACTTAGTACCATTCCATTATTTGTTATTAAAGGATTTTGTTCATGTTTTCTCTCTGCTACCTATAACCCTCTGTAGTCATTGAAGTCACAAGGTGGTTTGTTTTTAACAAATTTCTTTTGTTTCAAAATATTAGGCATGGTATATAAATTCATAATGAGACGTGTTTTTAACAGCAGTTTTGTAAACAACTGAAAAGCTGTAGCAGTTATTTGTTTGTTTGGGCCACCCCACGGGGCCTGCGGGATCTTAGTTTCTCAACTAGGAATCAAACCTGGGCCCACACCAGTGAAAGTGTAGGATCCTAGCTATTAGACCACCAGGGAATTTACCCATGGCAGTTTTAAGTACGCCCCTACCAGTTATGTTCATTACATAGTTTCTTAGTTCTGGATAGATCATTTAAAGTGGATTCAGTTGCAGTTCAGTTAATATGGATAGAAATTCCTTTTCTACCTAAAGAGAATTTAAGGAATTTCTTAAAAGTTATATTTTTATATTTGATGTGCTTAGTGACCCCATGAACAGTAGCCCACCAGGCTCCTCTGTCCATGGGATTCTTCAGGCAAGAATACTGGAGTGGGTTGCCATTTCCTTCTCCATTATATTTGATGGACATATGCGAAAGAACTGAATCCTCATACATTTGGTTTCTTTTAATCTATGTGTCTGTAGCACTTGTGCTTTCTGCTTAATTGTTAGCAGACTTGGTCAGGAGAACATGCGTGTCTTTAAGAGTAACAGGACTGATACAAAACCATGTTTTTACTTGGCAGAGAGTATCAGGTACTGAATTTTCTGTTTCACAGCTGGGAAATTCACAGCAAATAAAGGGTTTGATCAGAAGTAGAAACCTGATACACCTGACACTTACAGTATTTATTTGTATCACAAGTTCCTTAGTTCTTAAACAACAACCTTGAACTTGAGAGCCATTGACAGAAAATTTTCTTACGTTTATGTTGTTAATAACTCACTGTTTTTCAAGTCATGATTGCTGTGTCCTGAATGTAATCTAATTATTAGTTTTGCTACCATATTAAATGGACTTAAAGGGAAACAAATACAATTGGGTGTCCTAGGTACTAGTAAGAACTAAAACTGAAGACTTCATTTAGTTAATTATTAAATAAAAGTATGTTGTCTTAATTGAAAACCTATTCTCAAAGAATTGAAGTAGGACAGAGAAAGGGAAGATAGATGTGCTAAATAAAGGAAGTGCATAACCAAGGAAAATTATTTTTAATACATAATTATTTAGTATCTAAATGGCAGCCACTCCAGTGTTCTTGCCTGGAGAATCCCAGGGACAGGCGAGCCTGGTAGGAGGCCGTCTATGGGGTCGCACAGAGTTGGACACGACTGAAGCAACTTAGCAGCAGCAGCAGCATATGCAAAGCACTATGTTAAGTGTTTGGAAGTTGCAGAATTTTAGAAGACAATAATCCTTACCTTCAGGGAGCTTATAACAAGCAAATATTATATTATTTAAATAAATAGATGATAAAGTTTTCAGTCATTTGAAACTGCAGTATTTATTCTTTTGAGATACTATTATTAAATCTCAACCTTAAGAAAATATATTTCACATCTAAAAGTAGCATTGCTTGTTCAGACTCGAAGGGCAATTTATGTTTAATCTTGGGTTAGACTAATGCATGGTTGCAGTGTCTTTTCCCATTCTTTCTGAAAATGGTATAAAATGTTTGCAAGCATGAAAATCTTTTAAAAGGGAAAACTATGTTTTAATACTAGCTGAGGTACTCATAAGGACTTATTTTTTAATTTAGAGTCACTTCCAAAGGTGAGAAATAGATTTAGACTTTAGGAGTTTAAAAGATTTTAATTTGACTACTAAAGGAAATCATACTGAAATTTCAATTATAACTATTTAGCTTGGATTTCAGAGTTTAAATCAATCTTTAGTCTGTTTTATCGTCACATTTCATTTTTTCCTCATTCCCCACCCCTTTCACCCTCTCATTTCCTGCCTCACCTCTCATCTTCACCCCGGTTAGTATCCCCACAGTTTTGCACAGTTTTACTCATTAGTTACATTAGAGGATGTGAATAGTCCTGGATTATATTGTTGGCTTTTGTGGATCGGAAGATTTGTCCTCAGAGTAGGTCCAGTGGTTTTTTGTGAACTTTACCTGGTTGCTTGCTGTTACCTAGAAGGATTAAAATAGGATCTCCTCCTCCTCCATGTAACCTCAGATCCAGCTTTTAAAACAAACAGACATTGCATATAATCAGCATTGCTTCAACAGGGTATATATTAAAACTTTTATAACAGACCTACCTGGTAGATGATGAAGTGCCAAATAATCATTTTGACTTAGAAATGATTTTAACTATTACATTAGATGTTCTTCATTAAGCTGCAAAAACTTGGTCTAGGCTAGTATTTTAAAATATTCATGGCCTCCCAAGAATCACTTTAGCCTACTTTTAGAAAAACACTGCATTAAAAGTTAGAAGATTATTTTTTCAAAGGTAGCAGATAGCACAAAAATCATGTGTTTATACTTGGTTGTGGAGTCACTTGGACTGCAAGGAGATCCAACCAGTCCATTCTGAAGGAGATCAGCCCTGGGATTTCTTTGGAAGGAATGATGCTAAAGCTGAAACTCCAGTCCTTTGGCCACCTCATGCGAAGAGTTGACTCATTGGAAAAGACTCTGATGTTGGGAGGGATTGGGGGCAGGAGGAGAAGGGGACGACAGAGGATGAGATGGCTGGATGGCATCACGGACTCGATGGACGTGAGTCTGAGTGAACTCCGAGAGATGGTGATGGACAGGGAGGCCTGGCGTGCTGCGATTCATGTGGTTGCAAAGAGTCAGACACGACTGAGCGACTGAACTGAACTGAACTGTGGGGTGGTCATCTAGAAAATCCAGAATGTGTTTCTATTCGGTGTTTCTTTTTATTAGTTTATCAATGAAACAACAGTAAAATGTTGACTCCTGCTGCTGCTAAGTTCAGTCATGTCCGACTCTGCGACCCCATAGACGGCAGCCTACCAGATTCCTCCGTCCTTGGGATTCTCCAGGCAAGAATGCTGGAGTAGGTTGCCATTTCCTCCTCCAGTGCGTGAAAGTGAAGTCGCTCAGTCGTGTCTGACTCTCCGCGATTCCATGGACTGCAGCCTACCAGGCTCCTCCGTCCATGGGAGTTTCCAGGCAAGAGTACTGGAGTGGGGTGCGATTGCCTTCTCCAAAAAAGTTGACAGATACTTTTAAAGATTTCACACATATTCAAGAATGTTTTCTCTGGGCCCAAGTTTAAGAAACAGTGATGTAAAGCTTTATTGATATACCAGTGTAAAATCTAGTGGAGATACCTAGAGTATGTTTGTGTTGGATCACTGTCAGATTGTGAGAGGGGAAGGTGATAAGGGATCAGGCTAGCAGAGCACCTTGTAGGAACCACATGACTGAAAGGTAAAGAACAAAATGAGGAATGCCTGCGATGTTTGAAAACAGAATCAACATTCTAAGGGTGATGACAAATATTCTATGCAAATCTACGTGGATTCATCTGAGGCATAGAAGCACACTGATAAACCCAAGGCAGGTAGAAAGACAGCCAGAAAGGTTAGAGGCTTTAGTGAAAAACAGACTGTCAGTTATATGCTCAAAATATTTAGAAATGCAAGTGTGTTACTAATGTACAGAATGACAATTGATATATATAAAAGGATAAATTCTATATGTGTACCTATTAGAATATGTTACCCAGGGAGATTTGCAAAACCTCTTACTTAGGGAAAGGAACATTTCCTGCCTTTTTCCTTCATAAAACAATCAGATTGTAGTTACTTTTTGTTTTTTTTTTTAATTGAAGGCTAATTGCTTTACAGTATTGCATTGGTTTCTGCCAAACATCAACATGAATCAGTCATAGGTTTACCCATGTTCCTTCCCACTTGAACGTCTCTCCCACCTGCCTCCCCATCTCACTCTTCTAGGTTATTACTGAGCCCTGGTTTTGAGTTCCCTGAGTCATACAACAAATTCCCATTGGGTGCCTGTTTTACATATGGTAATATATGTTTCCGTGTTACTCTCTGCATACCTCCCATCCTCTCCTTCCCCTGCCAGCTGTGTCCATGAGTCTGTTCTCAGTGTCTGTGTCTCTCTGAAAATAGGTTCATCAGTACCGTCTTTGTAGATTCCATATATGTGTGTTAGTATACGATAATTTTTTCTCTCTTTCTGACTTACTTCACCCTGTATAATAGGCTCTCGGTTCATCCACCTCATTAGGACTGACTCAGATGTGTTCATTTTTATGGCTGAATAATATTCCATTGTGTATATGTACCACAGCTTTTTTACCCATTCATCTGTTGGTGGACATCTAAGTTGCTTCCATGTCCTGGCTATTATAAATAGAGCTGCAATGAACATTGGGTTACATGTGTCTTTCCTCAGGGTATATGCCTTGTAATGGGATTGCTGGGTCATACGGTGGTTTTACTCCTAGTTTTTAAAGATATCTCTGTACTGTTCTGCATAGTAACTGTATCAATTTGCAGATTGTCAGTTACTTTTAAACTGACAGGACTTGGATGTGTTGGATAGGGTAGATTTATGACCAGCATGAAATTTACTTTTAAGCTAACTTTTTGAGAGCAACTAGTAGAAAGAACTTGACCCTAAGCAAGAGAAACAGATATGGTTTCTTTTTTCATACATTCCCACTTCTTCATATCACTACCACCCTTCCAAAGCTGGGCCTCCATCCTATGTCTTATTCCTAAAGAGGTATCTTCACACTATAATTGTGACATTTTCCTGGTGTATTTTAATGCTTACCTCTTGATAACTCAAAGTCAGTGTAAGAAATAAATTTCCTATGGAAGTATTCTGTAACTTATGAAAGGAAAAATAATTAGTGGAGAAGGTCCTTTCCTTTTGATCAGTACTATGACTGTGCCATTAAAACCATACTACATTTCTTACCACTTTCACTCATCTTAACAAAATGAAAGAGGTCAGTTAGGGAGGATGTTCTGTGTGTGTTCCAATTCTGTGTCATGATTGCTATTTTTGTCTGAAGAGTGTTTAATGCTCTAGAAAATTCTGAATGAGAAACATAAGCAATTTTCAAGTACAAAACACCTTATAGTGTTTAAAAACAACCACAGACTAGATATTAAAAATGAATCTAACATGCTGAGTTTGAGGTGAAGGGGAAGAAGAAAAAAATGAATTTAATATTTTAAGCATATCCATATTTTTGAGTTAAGTTTTACCACCAGTGGTTTTCAACCAGTAGCAGAATCAGGAATGAGAATTTTGGCATCAAAGCCAGCATGAGTTTTTAAGAAGTTGGGCAACACTTGACCATTAATTTTGAGTCATTTCAATGAAGTCTTGGTTGGGATTTTATACATTTTCTATGGTGAAAAGGATGGAGTTCTTGAACAAATTAATGGTTTCAACTAGTGAGGGCAGTAAGCAGACATGTCCCTCCCCAGACCAGGAAATTTTGTTAGCATCCCTTTTTGATATCTACATAAATGATCATCTTTTCATAGGAACAACTAGAATACCTCTAATTGGCAAAATTTTGTTAGTTAATAACTACTAACCAAAACTAATTTTGTTGCTAAAAGAATACAATTTGTTCTTTCAAGTAATTTATATACATATACTTTCTGATTAGTAAGATTTTATGATTATCTAACCTAAAAGATTTTGAAAAATGAAAAAATTCTCATTATCCTCATTTCTCTCTGAATTTTTAAATAGCTGCTAAAAGTGTATCCTGTTTGGTTTTATTCCTCACTTAAAATTTCAGTGCTGTGGATTTCTCACCTTTTCATCACAACATAAACCTAAACTCTGGACAGACATCATGCTGCATTTGACAGTAGAGTATACTAACACCAGATTGCAAGTCCACTTCTTCTGAATTGGTACACTGGTTTATATACAGAAGACTTAAATAGATTTATTTGGGCTTAAGGTTTTCCTTCCTACCTTTGTATCTAATAAACTATTTTTAATCTCTTTCCGAAGGTTCTTATACAGCTAGAAATTAATGAACACTTCACATTTTCATTTGATTTTGAAGATTTTAAATTTAGAATTTAAAGTTATTATTTTTTATTTAAAAATAGAATACTTGCAATGAATTCAACATNCTAAATGGAAAACTTTGGTGGGGATTTCTAGTTAAGCAACATTAGTTGAAGGTATAGTCTCCTGTCTAAACTCCTTCAGGTCATATTGATTAAGTTAGCTAAGTTACATTTAAAGGTTGACTTCAATTAGTTGAGAATTCTTTATATGTATCTTTTCTTTCCAACTACATTGTAGGACTTTATAGCAGGGACCTTCTTTTAAATTTATTTTTTTTCTCTGTATTCATTCTTAACTCTTAATTCAGCACTTTTCATTGTAGATAGTAAATACTTGCTGATTGGGTGAAATAGCTGGGAGAAAGGAAAGAAAACAATAAAGAAAAATAGAGTAAAATGACTCTGGTAGTACATATATTCTGATGTGATTTAATGTTTTGTGGCTGTAATAATATACTGACTTCTATGGAGTAGCTTTGTGTCCTCTGAATAAGTTTATCAGTGGTGTACTTAAATATCAGTGAGTGAAAGTTTGTTTACATTTCTTTGGGAAAAGTGTTTCTTATTATAACTTGATAACTTTTTTTAAATAAAAGTTTTAAATGTCTTATTTTTATTTGACATTTAGTTACTTAACACAGTTGGTAACAGCATAATTGATTACATCTGAGGATGCATTGTATCTTTAATTTTCTAACATATCTCATTTCTAGCCCATGTTTTTATAGATAGTACTTAACTTTAGGCATCTATTGGCTTAACATGTGGTTTAAGTCTGAATAAATGGAAGAATCCTCAAATTAGAGCTGTGTTATACAGTAAAAATTACAAATAGTAACTTTTTAAGCATGTAATATTAGAAGGTCATAGATATTAGTATAAGCTACTTTGGCTGAAGGGTGTATCATTTTTACCCTGTTCTTTGCTGCTGAAGTATAATATATACTGTGATTTGAAATTGCTTTTCATCTTAATTGTGGAGTAACTTCAGATTGTATTCTACTTGTTAAAAGTACTTTAAAACATGCATATTTCTAAAATTAATGTCCTTTGCCAGTGTCAGGGGGCATCACGGAAGAGCAGTTTCAGACTCATCAACAGCAGTTAGTTCAAATGCAAAGGCAGCAGCTTGCTCAGCTTCAGCAGAAACAGCAATCTCAGCATTCCTCGCAACAGACACATCCAAAAGCACAGGTAAAGCTGTCTTTGAATCATGGTTATGTCTGTTCTTTCATAATTATGTCATTTTAAAAAAACTTTAGTCAAGTCACAGCAGATAACCTTGTTATTGCTACTCTTGATTTTGAAGATCAAACCTGTGTCTTCAGTTAATTTAACTAATTTTAAGTGACTCGTTTTTGTTTCATGAGAGGAGCACTAGAGCCAAATATAGTATTTTTAATTTAGGAAAGAAATTGCTACATATTTTTAGAAAGTTCACTAAGAATTCATAGAAGTAATTATATACTCTTCGACCATCAGGCTCACCCCTACTCCCCCCCAAAATGTTCTTTCCAAGGATGTGACTGTCCCAACCCCTTCCTAAACTGTGTGTTGTGCCATTTGAGTATGCCCCATAAGCCGGGAGGTAATTGGCTTGTGCAATAAATCCAGACAACATAGTCCTTTGTCTATTTGAAATTCATTTCCCTGAAGAAAAAAAAAATGCCACTAGATGAAGTTTTCCTTCAGTTCAGTTCAGTCATTCAGTCGCGTCTGACTCTTTGCGACCCCATGAATCATAGCACGCCAGGCCTCCCTGTCCATCACCAGCTCCCAGAGTTCACTCAGACTCATGTCCATCGAGTCGGTGATGCTATCCAGCCATCTCATTATCTGTTTTCCCCTTTTCCTCCTGCCCCCAATCCGTCCCAGCATCAGAGTCTTTTCCAGTGAGTCAACTCTTGGCATGAGGTGGCCAAAGTACTGGAGTTTCAGCTTTAGCATCACTCCTTCCAAAGAAGGGCTGATCTCCTTTAGGGTGGACTGGTTGGATCTCCTTGCAGTCCAAGGGACTGTCAAGAGTCTTTTCCAACACCACAGCTCAAAAGCCTCAATTCTTCAGCGCTCAGCTTTCTTCACAGTCCAACTATCACATCCATATATGACCACTGGAAAAACCATAGCCTTGACTAGACAGACCTTTGTTGGCAAAGTAATGTCTCTGCTTTTGAATATGCTATCTACATTGGTCCTAACTTTCCTTCCAAGGAGTAAGCATCTTTTAATTTCATGGCTGCAGTCACCATCTGCAGTGATTTTGGAGCCCCAAAAAATAAAGTCTGACACTGTTTCCCCATCTATTTCCCATGAAGTGATGGGACCAGATGCTATGATCTTAGTTTTCTGAATGTTGAGTTTTAAGCCAACTTTTTCACTCTACACTTTCACTTTCATCAAGAGGCTCTTTAGTTCTTCTTTACTTTCCGCCATAAGGGTGGTGTCATCTGCATATCTGAGGTTATTGAGATTTCTCCTGGCAATCTTGATTCCAGCTTGTGCTTCATCCAGCTCAGCGTTTCTCATGATCTACTCTGCATATAAGTTAAATAGCAGGGTAACAATATACAGCCTTGATGTACTCCTTTTCCTATTTGGAACCAGTCTGTTGTTCCATGTCCAGTTCTAACTGTTGCTTCCTGACCTGCATATAGGTTTCTCAAGAGGCAGGTCAGGTGGTCTGGTATTCCCATCTCTTTCTAACTCTGAACTAGTTTTATACAGAATCAAAAGGAACATGACCATTAAACTTGCCTTTGTTTGCCTTTTATGAATCTCAGGTAATTTCAGCCTACTGAAAAGTTAGGCTAAGATACATTTTTACATTGGGACAAAAATGACTGTCAGCCATCTCTGTCATTTCATTTTGCCCACAGTATCTAGATTGTCAAGTATTTTTTTAAATTTATTTATTTATTTTAAATGAAATAAAGATGAATATTTTTAATGAAGAAAGGTACAATTCACAAAGAAGATAAACATCATAAACCATTAGACACTTTTAACAACAAAGAAACAAAGATATATAAAGCAAATATCAGATATAAGGGAAAAAATATATAATCATAATGAGACATATTAACGATTGTCAAGTATTTTTAAAGGCATTAACACTTGGAAAAATGAATAGGGCATAAAGATTTGGATTGTTTATAACCCTAGCTCTTTCTCATAAATAGTTGCTTCCCAGTTTAGTAACTTTCTTATTTCACAGATGAAAATAGTCTATGAAGTCCTAGATCTCTTAACATAAACACTTTTAACTGTTCAGAATGAAAAAGGCAACAGCCTCTTGGGTTTTCTCACTTTTTTAAGTGTTTGTGAACTCACATCTAAAAGGTTGAGTTTAACTTTGTTTATTTTATAGGGCTCAAGCACCTCTGACTGTATGTCTAAAACACTTGACTCAGCCAGCGCCCATTTTGCTGCATCTGCAGTGGTCAGCGCACCTGTTCCAAGTCGCAGTGAGGTAGCCAAGGAACAGAACACTGGCCACAGCAACATAAACGGTGTTGTCCAGCCTTCAGGTAAGCCTGTCCTTTCAAGTGCTACTTACTAGCTCAAAGTTGTAACTCACTGATTTGAGATTTGGTTTTTGATTTTTAAATCCAGAGGGGAAACATTGTACAAGAAATCAGTTAGGACTCCATAATTTCTATGGCTATGTGTGGTGGAATAGCTTGATGTTTCTAAAAGTCACATCAAGCCTGCTCCCTGGGTCCTCCCATGCCCAGTTGATACCTACCTGTGTAACAGTCCACCCTGCCTAGTTTTATCTACATACTATCATTTGCCTCACATCTTAGCAGTCACATCAAGCCAATTGCTAACCATCATTGTTGAGTCATTTGTGCATTTATAAAAAGGAGAATTATGTTAATAGTCCAGATGATCTGTCAGAAATTAGAAATTGGATTTACCTTCCCAGTCTTACACACTCACAGGCCTGCTTTCTGTGACTCCTCCTTGTGAAATACAGTATTGCTGTGAAACTATTTCTGCGTCAAACTACCCTGAGAGTACTTTGTTCTTCCTATCAGCCTTTAACTTCTGCTCAGACCCTAGGGTTTTCCACTTGCTGTTCCATATACCTATGATTGTGATTGCCCTTCCTTACTGATGTTCTTCCTTGTGTAAATTCTAATGGAAGTCCAGTTTTCATCTCCACCTGCCTTCAGTCTCCAAGAAGATCTCTCCGTCGTGTTACACAGTTTCCATATATGAAGGCAGCAGAATACTTTGCAAAACCCTTTTTGCAGGCTAGTAGAAAGAGGGTATCTTTGGGGTTGTAAAGGTGAATGTGTTATAGTTATTGATTAGAAACTCTCTTCAGAGATTTAATTAGATTACAAATGTTTGCATTTCTTTTTATTTTTAAACTTCTCATTTTTTAAAGAGTTTAATTAATGTCTCATGAGTTGAACAATTTTTTTTTTCTTCTCCTTCAGGAACCTCTAAAACATTATACTCCACCAATATGGCTTTATCATCCAGCCCAGGGATTTCAGCTGTACAACTTGTAAGGACAGTTGGCCACACCACTACAAACCACTTAATCCCAGCATTGTGCACAAGCAGTCCTCAAACACTTCCCATGAACAATTCCTGCCTGACAAATGCAGTGCACCTCAATAACGTCAGTGTTGTTTCTCCAGTCAATGTGCATATCAATACACGGACTTCAGCACCATCGCCAACAGCCTTAAAACTCGCCACAGTTGCTGCCAGTATGGACAGAGTGCCAAAGGTTACTCCTAGCAGTGCCATCAGCAGCATAGCCAGGTGTGTGTGTGTGTGTGTATACATTTCAAGTATCATTCTGTCTCTTTCTGCTGGCTCAGATCCTGTAGGAGGAAAAGACTTTTCCTTTTTTCTTTTACTGCTCAAGCCATAGATATCTTGTCAGCTGATTGACTTGCTTTTCAACAGATATTGAATATCTGCTTAGTCTAAAGCTGTGTGACTTAGATCTTTGTTTAAGGTCCCTAGTAGAATGTTTAAAAGCCAATCAGAACTGTTATTTAAAAAAGTGGGGGAGGATAGTCCACATCAACTTGTGAACCTTCAAACTGAAAAAATACATCAGCTTTAGTTATTCTTATATTTCTTCTTTGTAGTTTAGGCAGTCTGGCAGGCTAGAGTTATTGTTAACCTTCAGAGCTTTAGTTTTCAAATCAAATTTGTATTTTTTTTAACATTATACCCAAAGGGAAAGTAAATTATTCTGTGTATATTTTAGAACTGAGAATATCCTGGAGTTAACTAAATCTATGATAATGTATTTCAGATTGCTTTTTTCTTTCTATGACACTAATGCATGCGAACAGTGAATCAAGAAAATTGATCTGCATAGATTAATAACTACATGGCCATAAACCTGTAAAATTAAACTGTAGTGGAAAGTAATTTAAGTAATATTGTGCTTCTAATTATTATTAT
>SJYQ01000680.1:1391505-1433059 GCA_006410935.1 Redunca redunca
ATCATCTGCTCTGTCTATTGTAAAAAGCTTGAATTGTCCTATGTTATATGTTTCATAAGTAATTTATCATTGACTGCTACTGAAATACTGTTAAGTTGCTATTTTTCCTAAGTAAATAATTATAATCAAGTTCATAGGATTTCTTAACTGAAGAAAACTTTTCCTTATTCCTGTATGGAAATTGTAAAAATGGGAGATGTTCTTGTGCAGTATGTTTAATTGTAATTATATAAAACACATCTGTAACTACTAAATGATAAACATCATATTCTAGAGAGTATTAATGTTTATTTTACTCTTTGCCTTATTATAGAGAGAACCATGAACCAGAAAGATTGGGTTTAAATGGAATAGCAGAGACAACAGTAGCTATGGAAGTGACATAACCTAAAACATGTGGCTTTGACCTGTGCTGATGGTGTGCAGTCATTCATATTCCAGCTGAATGCAAAAGGCGAAACTCTGTGGATCACAGAGCATAACAATGGACCTAAATGGACTATAGTATATCGGATGTTAAATCGATATATGATGTATATTTTGTAAAATTGGGAAAATCACTACCTTGTAAAATAGTTTATTTGTATCATCAATATTATTTCTGTTACTTGAATAGTAGATATTCATCATCATGCTTTTGCACTTGAATTTGCAACTGAATGGATTTTAAAAAATAATTCTTTAATGGGATCATGAGCATGAAATGGGATCCTGCATCACTTGTTTTAACTATTTATTTTGCCATGTTTACATTTTGTATCTTGTAAAAATAAATCCAACTTTGTGTCTAAAAAGTTAAAGATTCATAGCTAGGAAATGAAATTCTTGTAATTTTTTTCTAAAGGAACTGTAAAGTTTTCACTTGGTTCATTTTGTTTCACAATTTGACTAGATGGACTTTTTGGTAAATACTTTAGTGGCATTTCACTGTCAAATATGAAGTTCAAGGCAAAATAGTATTTTCTATTACTGTGCAGGGGAAAGGGATGGATCGATACATGCAAATTTAATGTAGTGACTCACTTTTCCATATATTTTGAATGTATATTTCTATTTATAATACCAGTTTATAAAAAATGATTACACAGAAAAAAAGGACTAGGAAAAATTATGCATCTAGTACATTTAAACTGTGCAGGTATGAAAAATTTTCAAGGATTACATTTTATCTGAAGACTGCATATTTTAACTGGCTTTAAAACTGTACCACACCACATAAAGGATATTTTACCAGGTATGTATTGCATTATATCATTGCAATAATTATTGGAAGTCTAGATATCGAGCCATCCCAGGTGTTGGGAGGGGGGGAGGGTTGTGGCAAGATTGTCTTTTCAGTTTTGGAGAGATTTCCTGTGGCTACAAGGCAAGTAACGGGTTGGAAAAAGTCTGACTGTAAGCGTTGGACACCTTCATAGTGTAGTGTTTTAGTGACTTTTTTATACGGTTCTTGTATATTAGATACGTGTAGTGGTGTTTCAGAATGTTTGTTTATGCACTAGTTCAGACAACTTTCCCTGTTACTTGTTCTTGATAAGTGAAAACTGCAGGGAAATAAAAATACATATCAAACATGGACATGCTGCATATGTGTTTATTTCACAATGTGCACACAGTATAAGTGAAAATTTAAGGGAGATGATAGCACTTAACAGCACTTTTCATTTTCACAGTGCTTTCCAAGCATTAATGAAAAGAACTATAAGAAGCTCATCTGTGGGCACTATTATAGATAATCCAATATAAACTACCTTTGATAGGAAAAAGTTCTTAAAATATTTTACAGAATGTAAGTAATTTGCAGTGTAACATTCACTGAAATCTCATAAGTGAGCCTCATTTTATAAATAAAAGTTTAGAATTATATTCCAAGGGGGTTTTGTCAAGTAAGTACTGAGAAATATTTTTAATGAATATGATTAAAACCATTTCAAACTACATAATTTTATACTTTACATTTTTTATATCTGCAGTCCTGAAAGTTGTAAATTGATATGTCAGTTGAATTAATGGGCCAAGATTTCTACTGAGAGTGGTTTTTATTCAGGTCCTAAATATGTAAAGCAATTTATAGTCAAAACCATAGGAAAAAATAAATTTAATTTCTTCGTTGGTTGTGACCTGATAGGATCCATGCTCATTTCTGCCATACTACCTCTGGAGTTACTCATTGCTGATGATATAAAGAAAATAATTTTGATTTGATATGTAGTTTGACTGTATTCATTCTGCTTTTAGTTGGATGTATCTCCTTGCTATTAAGAACTCAAAACAACTTTAGTGCTGATTTCAGAAAACAGTTTTATTTCCATTTCACCAAAGTAAAGCATGAAACGAAGTTGCCTTGTGATATACATGTTATAAATAATGTAAAACAAAAAACTGTCTACAGTTTCTGGAGATGTGGCGAATTCAGAATTCATCAAAAGCTGATAAGTTTTGTTTTTTAAGTAAAATAGAAAAATAGGCCTTATTTTGATGGGGTTGTAGCTGTTTCACAGGTATCATTTCCATTACTTGCACATACATTTTTCCAATGCTTTTCAAAACTTAAGTTACAGATACTTGTTTTTACATTATCAAGTTGAAGCTTAATTTATTTATTTTTATTTTTTTGACTGTGCTAGATCTTCATTGCAGCATGCAGACTTAGCCCCGTGGTATGCGGGATCTTAGTTCCCCAACAAGGGATCAGACCTATGAGCCCTGCATTGGAAGGCGGATTCTCAATCACTGGACCACCAGGGAAGTCCCAAGAATAGTTTATTTTTACACAGGCCCTCCACTGGACAGTACCACCATTTCTTGGTTTTTGTGATTTAACTAATACTTACAGTTCAGTAAGCTTCTAAAGTCCTTGGAATATGTTTTCTGATGGGATAGGTAATAGGTTGGTTGGTTGTTGGGTGGTTTTTTAAACAAAGTGGGTAACTGATGTGCTGGGATATCTTGCAATTAATCATAGGTAAAAATAGTTACAAACTGCCTTTTTCTGCTTTCCTAGAGTACCCTTCCTTCCCTGGTAATTAAAAATCATCATTATGATTAATTAGATAAATTATTATGATATAGCTCTAAGTATATTTGAAGATATGTTGCATATCTTTCTTTTGCTAAAGCCCAGGGGGAAAAGTAAGATATCTGGAAGGCACATCTTCAAAATACATATAGTACACACACCATTCTATTTTTTTTTTAATGTTAACTAGAGTAATTGTAACTGTGCTTATTAGGTTTTTTTTTTTTTTAATTGCAGGATTGTTTTCTTGGGGGGCAGGGGGAAGAGTAGTAAGGAGAAATAGTATTTCAGAAATGTCTCCCTTGTATGTACTACTGTATTTGAGTTGAATGATGCTATATTTAGAACAAATTTTATTAACTGGTAATGCACCTTTGACTGAGTTGTGCCTTAATCAACTTGGCACACTAATACATTTCAAAAGGTTAAGGGCAGTAATTCTGAATATTTTGTTCTGTTAAACAGATGTTTTTCGTCGTTAACCACAACATAATAACAGCAAACATTATGGAGCATGACAGTTCTCTTTCAGTGACTTTCATTTAGTCCTCACAGTTGTGTGAAGTACTACTGTTATTTTACCCATTTTACAGATCAGGAAAATGACATTTAGAGAAGTTAACTTGCCTTATGTCACAAAGCTGGTGAGTTAATAAGCCAGGAATTAGACTTGGGTATAGTCACCACACTTTTAACACTGGCCTCCCATCTTTAAGAAGGATGTACCCTTCAGAGGACTACTTACTGGACTTGTTAGTCCACTTATTGGCAGTATCTGTATAGCAGAGTTTTAAATTTCGTCTAGAAAACAACCTCCTCCGTTCTTACACCACCTGGCAATTAATGTTTGTGTTTTGCTTCCCAGACTGAGTCCATTAGATCCACCTGTGGCTTCTAGCCATCCATCAAACAAACCAGCCTATCAGTTTATACTCTTCTGTCCGCCAGACTTAGCCGGTAAGTGCGAAAGCTCTCAACCAGCACGAGGCTTTGGAAGCTGGGTCTGGGCCAGAACTTGGCTGAGAGTAGCCTTTTCTGAACCTTGCTTTCCCCATCTGTAAGATGAGCAGTTTCCTAAAACTCTATAAAGGAGACCGCACTGACAGGCTTGGTGCAAGTGTGCCTGTGGCCAGCGTGCCATTGGCTTCTCACCAAGAATGTGGGAGCTAAGGCCCAGCGTGCAGTTAGTCTAGAGTTTAAGTCTTTATTGTCATCAGTGACTGTAAAGTATTGACAGTTGGATTATATCATATGATACAACTTAGCATGTGCAGAACTAAGAATTCTAGCCAACTTCTTTGACTACAAGTCTCAGAAGGCCACAAGAATTTTATCTTTGGAGGAGGCAAACTAGGGAAAACAGGACAGACTACACAGTGCAGTAGAATATCAGAATTTGTTGAGCTGGGCTTTAATCATTTCTCTACCATTTAATTGGCTTGTGATTTTATCATCTTTATCTTCATGTCTCAGAACTTGTTATCCTAGGACACATGGGTGGAATCAGATGACCTCTGAAATCTCTGCCAGCTCTGATGCCATAGGAATCAAATTCCCCCCACCCCTCTTCCCTCCCTGGATGGCTCCCTTGCTTTCCATGCCATTGTCAGTGTCCTTAGGCTTACCAGCACCATTCAGAAGGGTCAGTACCAGATCAGACCCTCTGTGCCTTCCTACCATGTCTCTCCTGTTAATCTGAAAGGGGAATTGTTTCTTATTTCTGCTGTGGTGGTGGTTTAGTTGCTAAGTTGTGTCTAGCTCTTTGTGACCCCATAAACTCTTGACCACCAAGCTCCTCTGTCCATCAGATTTCCCAGAAGAGAATATTGGAGTTGGGTTGCAGTTTCCTTCTGCAGGGGATCTTTCCAACCTGGAGATCAAACCTGTGTCTCCTGCATTGCAGGCAATTTCCTGCATTACCGGTGGATTCTTTACCAGCTGAGCCACTAAGGAAGCTAATACTGCAGAGCTTGACATTTTAACAGGGATGAGGAAGGTAACACTGAGCCACATCTATCTTTAGCAGCAATTTACTTGACACAGGATTTTAGGTGTGGGCTGCCTCGAAATGGGGTCTTGTATCAAGATTGAGTTCTGTGTGTAATTAAAGATGTGTTTTTATTCTCATGAAACTTCTCTGGTAATATCGTATATTTGAGCAAAGCTGCTTCTTCCCTGGCTGACTGAGTAGAGTAACGTTGCAGGTTGAGATGATAAAATATCTCTGAACATTGACTCTACTGTGGAGTGGACACCTGTTATCCTCAGGAAAGCCTAGAATTCTGAAGTTACCTTCTACTGCTAGAACAAGAGAACTTGACTCCAATCACAAAAAAAATTATTTCACCTGCAGTATATCTGCAGATTTGTTGGTCTGATGAACAACACGTTCTAAAGCAATGACATTTGCCATTGTTGAAGACCTTTAACCCTTAGCATATAGAAGAACACTGTGTTCTTCCTCTGCTCAGTCCCAGGGTCACTGGTGGTTATGGGCACACACAGCTCCTGTGTCTCACTTTGTAAGTAAATCTTAGTCAGTGGCCAGGTAAGCCCATGTTAGGAAAAGCCAAGATACAAGGTTTCTGCTTTTAACATGAGATGTCTGTATTGTCTACTGCTGAGTAATAATATGAACATCACATATGTTACAGTGTGGGGTGGGAGTCCACAAAGCTGAAATCAAAGTGGCAGCTGCTCTTGTGTTCTCTGGAGGCTTAAATAGGGGAGGATCTACTTGTCAGTTTCCTCAGATTGTAGACAGAACTCACTTACCTGTGGCTATAGCGTTCTAATGATTTGCTTCTTCAAAGCTAGCTATGGAAGAGAGTTGCTGCTGCAGGGAAGACCTAGGCTTTAAAAGACTGGTCTATAATCCGATTCTTGCTGTCTGGTCTGCTTTGATTAGCTTAGTCAGCTGATTAAAGACCTTAGTCCCATCCGTAAAATCCCATACTCTATACCTTAGAAGCAAGCACATGCCTTGCCCATACTCAGTGGATGGGGATTGCACAAAGGCATAGGTAAGTGCTAGGGGATAGAAATTACAGGGCCACCCGAGTGTGTATGTGCCCACCTATGTCACTGGATGAATTCCATCCCATTGCCACTCATCCCAGTCTCCCCATCTCAATATACCTTGGATTAACATCAAGAGAACTACTTACCTTTATAGGTAAACAATTTAACACTAATGCAAACATTCTGTTATTTTGTAAGTAAGTCATAAATCCCACAGGCCTGGCTATTGGGCAGGGGATCAGGTCCAGGATGGAGATAAACTGGCCAGCATCAGTACGAAGGCCTTGTAGAAACTGGGTGGATGAAACCAGCTAGAGAAAGAGTAGTATGGAATGAAGTGTGAATAGCAAAACTCTATGAGGCCGATGGGAAAGTTGAGGGAGGAGGAGGCGGAGAAAGAGATTGGTAGCTATCTAGGAGGGAGATCTGGATCTAGGGGTTCTAGTTTCCTTCAGAAGAACTATGCAGAGATAGAGGGCAGGTCAGTAGGGATGGGTGGTTTTCGTTGGTAAAGAGGAGGTAAAGGTAATGAGTTAGGGGTCAGAAAGCCTATGCTCAAGCCCTGTATAGTCCTTCTAGCCATCAGAAGCTCCCAGGAGAGCTTTTAAAAGCAAAGATGTGTGGGCCTTACCCTAGACTGACAGAATTTCCAAGTGGTTTGGGATACCATATCTTGTTTGCTTGCTTGTACGATTGGTTGGTCAATGATTTTTTATAAGTTCACCAAATGGTGTTTGCTGATTGCAGCTAAGGTTGGGAATGACTAATCTTTCTGTTCATGAGTTGTGACCATGGATAAGTAACTTTACAGAAAAGCTCAAAATTTATTTCCTTAGCTGTTATAATAAGGGAGGGTTAAATTATTTGCTCAGTCCCATTAGCTCCAAGAGCATACAGAGAATGCCTCTCACTAAATGAGCTCCGTGGCTACTAGAAATATAGAAGCTTAAAACATGCTTCCTTTAAAATTTTGAGATCATATGCTTTAAAAAAATAATTTTGCATTGCAGGTTATCACAGATGAAAATTGTGGCTGTTTAAATTCTCTGTAGTAATTCAGAAGTGTACCTCACATCGTACTATCTCAAGCACTCTTTAAGTTCTCAGATCACCCTCAGAACATCAGCATGCCCAGAGAGAGAATGGTATCCCCACACACCCATACACACTCCCCACCCCCACCCCCCATGGCGGTCTAATCATCACTTCAGATGCTCAGTTGCCACCAGTGTTAGGTACTTTCAGGTTGTTTAGATCAGCAGTCCCCAACCTTTTTGGCACTGGAGACCAATTTTGTGGGAGACAATTTTTCCAGGTACTGGGGGTCAAGGGGTGGGGGCATGGTTTCGGAATGATTCAAATGCATAATATTTATTCTGCACTTAATTTCTAATCTAATACTGTCACTGATCTGACAAAGAGGTGCTGGTCCTTGGCCCAAAAGTTGGGGACCCCTGGTTTAGATCATGAGTTGTCAGTCTGTGCTTTCCAGTTGTATATCACTGTGGTATTCGACCACATGGACAAAGCTACTGTTCTTAAGAAGCTGTCTTAGGAGAAATTTGCTTGCCTAATATTTGCACAGCATTTGGGACTTCTCTTTTTCTCTCTACTCTTGCCTGCCATGGATTTGTATACTGTCTTTATCCCAGAACTGTGCTCTGAACTCCATTCTTTTATATCCAGTGCTTTGTTGATGCTAACACCTGAAAGTCTCACAGACATGCCCAAAGTTACCACGTGCTATCTTTTGCCTGCATGTTCCCACCACCAGTCCCCCCAGTCTTTGCCATCTCAGATACGACATCAAAGAGTCATTTTGATTCCTCTTTTCCTCACTGCAACCCCTGGTACATTCCATTGAGAAGTCTTTGAACCTGAGCTCCAAAATGTATATTGAGTTCATCTGTTTCTCTCTGCACCGCAGCAGCCCTTCTTCCCACCTCTATTCTTGCCTATTTCCAGTCAATTCATGTAGTAGCCAGTGTTATCCTTCAGAAATCAGATTATCTTAGTTGTCTCCTAAAACCCTCCGATTGCTTCTCATTGCATTTAAAATCTAAGATCCTACCATGACTGTAAGATCTCTCGTGTCTTGTGCTGCCTTCTTCAGACTCATCCATATTGCTTTCTCACCTCACGACACTTGAGCCCACTGATGGATCTGGCCCAGACTTTAACAAGTTATTTCCTGCCTCAGTGCCTTTGCACATGGGCATTCCTTCTGCCTAGACTGTTCCCCTCTGCGTATTAGCTAGCTCCTTCTCATCTTTTAGCCCTCAAGGATCCCCTTTTCAGAGAGGTGCGCTCTGGCTGTCCTCTGTTATTTTCTATTCTGGTCCCTTATATGTGAGTGATATAAAGGAAATATTTTACACTATATTTGTCCTTTCATCTGCTCGTGTGCCTCATGATGTCAAGCACTGGTTATCTGTTGTATTTCCTGCACTCAGTACAGAGCCTGGCACATGATAGTTGTTGAAATATTCGTTGAATATTTAAGTGAATAAATAAGTGAATGAGTAACAATTATTTTTCAGAATAAAAAATTTACTTTTTTATTCTTTTTATTGTTATTTTAAACCAAAATGTGACCACTAAACTTAGTTTTATTTCTCTTGGACTTATTAAACAAACATTTGAAGTCTAAAGTAGTTTATGCTTAAAATGATTGACCCATAACTTCAGAAACTGTTTATCCCCCTGAAGCTTCCTTAGGATGTTGCTGTCGTCTTTAATCCAGAGCCTGGCAGATGGTTGTGGGTGGATAGTGGCATAAAATAGGCTTTGTTTTAAGATTTCCAAAAGCTATTTTTCTGCTTATATTTATACAAAATTAGCAGTTGTGCTCAAGCATAAGAAAACCAGGGAGCAGACTGGGTAGCTGCTAGTTTTGTCATTGTGAGCTAGAAATATTTATTCATCAATAATCACTGTAAGCCTCATATCTGGGATGTGTGACTAATCACTGTTTCTTTATACACTGTGTTTTCCAGGTGTATTTTTGTCCAAAAACAAACAAACAAAAAAACAGGTTTCAACACACCAGGAATGTTGTGTGTTATCAGAGCTTTTCATTTAAGGTATTTTGGAGAGAGAATTCTTGCTCACACCAAAGCCACATCAGATGTTTGCCAAAAAGTAGAAGTAACATTTGTACCCGGCTAGTGATGTTTGACATCATTTCTCTTCCAGATGTGGCTTGACTTGGGGCTAATTTTTCATCTGTAAATCATCCTCTCCTGGCTGCTTTAGAAAGCACTGTTCTCTCCAACCTCCATCACTAGTGGGTGAGATTTGTTTTTGTGTTTATGAAAAGTAGCCCTTTAAAAAAGACTTTTCACCTTTTTATACTCTGTCTTGGAGAATAGATTGCATAGACTTTTTATATTAGTAACTAAAAAAAAAAAAATTAACAGCCACTGATAATCTTGTCCAACCTTCTCTTTTAAAGAAAGGTTTAACTTCTTATTTAAAGAAATAAAGGCAGCCAGCTGAAGAAGCTTACCCAGAACTACATGGTGCCCAATCTGGGACTAACCCCGGAAGGCGGGACTAATCCTGTGTGCTTTCCGAACATTCATAACCTTTATCCAACAAATGCTTGTTTAAGTGATTTTCAGCTCTTAGTTATAAGTTCTGTGCAAAAGTTTCAGATGGCCATGTTACTAATGAACATTTAGAACATTTCATAGATTAGACACCCTTAAAACTGAGTGGCTTGAAATTAGTAATATTTTATATGTCTAAATTCTACCCCACCTGATAATAAGGCACAGACCCCTTCCTACTTTATGTTTGAATTCTACGATTTTTTTTTCCTGAGATGACATTCACATCTTAAACTTACATTTTAAAGTGAACAGTCCAGTGGTATTTAGTGTACACTTCAGTATTGTGTCACTGCCCTGTCCATCTAGTTCCAGGCATTTCAGCACCCCAAAAGGAAACCCTGTAGCCATCAACCAGTTACTCACAATTCCCTCTTTCTCTAGCCCCGGCAACCATCCATCTGTTTTCTGTCTCTATGGATATTCAAGATATTTTACATAATTGGAGCCATATGTGACCTTTGTGTCTGGCTTCTTTCACTTAGCTTAATGCTTTTAAGGTATATATACATTATAGTATATACCAGTACTTCATACCTTTCTATGGCTGCGTAATATTGTGTAAGTATATACAACGATTTGTTTATACACTCCTTTGTTGATATATTCATTAAGTGCTTCATTTCAGTGCTTTTGAGTACATAACTAAGAATGGAATTGCTAGGTCATATGATAATTCTATGTTTAACTTTTTGAGGAAGCAACACAGTGCTTTCCACAGCGGCTAAACCATTTTATATTCCCTCCAGCAATGTACAGCATTCCAATTTCTCCACATCCTCACAAACCTTATTATTTTCCTTTTAAAAAATAAAATAAACCTAGTGTTCGTGAAATTGTATCTCATTGTTTTGAGTTGCATTTTCCTAATGACTAGTGACATTGAGCATCTTTGTTTTTTGTCTATTTGTCTATCTTCTCTGGGCAAATGTATATTCATTCAAGTCCTTTACTCAGTTTTAAATTGAGTTGTTTCCCCTTTCATATTGAATTGTAAGACTTTTATGTATTCTGGATATGAGACCCTTACAACACATATATTTGCAAAGATTTTCTCTCATTTTGTAGTTTACCTTTTCACTTTCTTAATGTCTTTTGATGCACAAAGAGTTTTTAATTTTGATAAAGTTCAGTTTATCTGTTTTTTCTTTTGTTACTTGTGCTTTTAGTGTATTACCTAAAAATTCATTGCCAGTCCAGGGTCATGAAGATTTACTCCAGTGTATTTTGATAAGATTTTAATGACTGTGAGTTCTTATATTTAGATCATTGATATATTTTGAGTTAATTTTTTAAAATAATTTTATTTATTTTTGTCTGTGCTGCTTTTTATTGGGCTTCCCTTGTGGCTCAGCTGGTAAAGAATCCGCCTGCAATGTGAAAGATCTGGGTTCGATCCCTGGGTTGGGAAGAACCTCTGCAGAAGGGAAAGGCTACCCACTCCAGTATTCTGGCCTGGAGAATTCCATGGACTGTATAGTCTATGGGGTTGCAAAGAGTCAGACATGACTGAGTAACTTTCACTTTCACTAGGTTTCATTGCTTCTCCTGCTTTTCTCTAGTTGTGCTGAGCAGGAGCTACTCACTAGTTGCTGTGCACAGGCTTCTCATTGAGGTGGCTTCTCTTCTTGCAGATCACAGGCTCTAAGGCATGTGGGCTTCAGTAGTTGTGGCTCGTGGGCCTAGTAGTTGCCGTGTGCGGGCTCCAGAATGCTGGCTCAGTAGTTGTGGTGCACTGGCTTAGCTGCCCCGAGGCATGTGGGATATTCCCAGACCAGAGATTGAACCCATGTCTCCTGCATTGGCAGGTGGATTCTTTGCCACTGAGCCACCAGGGAAGCCCCTATTTTGAGTTAATTTTGTAAGAGGTATGAGTTAGGGGACCAACTTTATTATTTTGCATGTGATACCCCAGTCCCAGCTGCACTTGTTGAACTCTGCTTTCCCTGTTGAGTGGTCTTGAGACTTGTAGAAAATCATTTGGCTATAGATGTATGGGTCAATCTCTGGACTCCTAATTCTATTCGATTGATCTGTATTTATGTCTACCCTTATACAACTACCAAACTGTTTTAATTACCATTGCTTTGCAGTAAGTTTTGTTTCATGGTTTTGGTTTTTGGGTGTGGGGGTCATTTATTTGTTTATTGCAATAAGTTTTGAATCAGGAAGTGTGAGTTGTCCACACTTTTTTTTTTTTAAATCTTTTTCAAGGTTGTTTTCACTATCTGAGGCCTTTACAGTTCCACATTAATTTGATTGAGGATTGGCTTTTCCAAATCTGCACTGATGAAATTTTTAAAAATTTCTATTGGACTGTGATGGAATTTTATAGGAACTTCATTAAACCTGTATGTTTCTTGGGTAGTATTGTGGTTGTAACAATGTTAAATTTTATAGTCTGTGGGCATGGGTTGTCTTTCTATTTATTTAGCTCTTCTTTAATTACTCAGCAATGTTTTGTAGTTTTTCACATACAAGTCTTTCACTTCCTTGGTTACACTTATTTTATTCTTTTGGGTACTGTTTTAAGTGGGATTTTCTTAACAGATTGTTCGTTTCTGGTATACGGAAATACAACTAATTTTGCATGTGGATTTTAGACCCTGTAACTGTTGAATTTGTTTATTAGCTCTAGTACTTATTTCTGTGGAATCTTTGAGATTTTCTGTATACATAGGATCTTAACATCTGTGACTAGATATGGTTTTACTTCTCTCTTTCCAGCTGAGATGTCTTCTGTTTCTTTTCCTTGCCTAATTACTCTGGCTGCAACTCCTAGTGCAGTCTTAAATCCGTGTGTGTGGACTCAGTTATGTCCAATTCATTGCCACCCCATGGACAGTAGCCCGCCACACTCCTCTGTTCATGGCATTTTCCAGGCAAGAATACTGAATTGGGTTTCCATTTTCCTCCTCCAGGGGATCTTCCAGACCCAGGGTTCAAACAAGCTTGCGTCTCCTATCTCCTGAACTGGCAGGCAGATTCTTTACCACTGTGCCAACAGGGACGCCTCCACAATATTGAACAGCAGTGGTAAAAGTGGTGAAAAATCATAGCTTCAACTAAATGGACTTTTGTTGGCAAAGTGCTGTCTCTACTTTTTAATATGCTGTCTAGGTTTGTCATAAATTTCCTTCCAAGGAGCAAGCATCTTTGAATTTCATGGCTGCAGTCACCATTTGCAGTGATTTTGAAGCCCAAGAAAATAAAATCTGTCACTGTGTCCACTTTTTCCCCTTCTGTTTGCAATGAAGTGATGGGACCCAATGCCGTGATCTTCATTTTTTGAATGTTGAGTTTTAAGTCAGCTTTTTAAAAAATTAATTAATTGGAGGGTAATTACTTTACAATATTGTAGTGGTTCTTGCCATACATTGACATGAATCAGCCACGGGTGTACATGTTTCCCGCATCCTGACGCCCATCCCATCCCCCAAGGTTTTCCCAGTGCACCGGCTTTGAGTGCCCTGTTTCAAGCATCGGACTTGGATTGTGATCTGTTTCACATCTCTTTCTCCCTCATTGAAAGGATTCTTTAGTTCCTCTTCAGTTTCTGCCATTAGAATGGTGTCATCTGCATATCTGAGGTTGTTGATATTTCTCCTGGCAATCTTGATTGGAGCTTGTGATTCATCCAACCTGGCATTTCACACAATGTACTCGGCACATAAATAAGTAGGGTGACAAATAACAGCCTTGTTGTACTCCTTTCCCAAATTTGAACCAGTCCATTGTTCCAAGTCCAGTTCTAACTTCCTTCTTGGTCCAAATACAGGTTTCTCAGGAGACAGGTAAGGTGGTCTGGTACTCCTGTCTGTTTAAGAATTTTCCACAATTTGTTGTGATCCACACAGTCAAAGGCTTTAGTGTAGTCAGTGAAACAGAAGTAAATATTTTTCTAGAACTCCCTTGCTTTCTCCATGATCCAATGAATGTTGGCAATTTGATCTCTGGTTCCTCTACCTCTTCGAAACCCAGCTTGTACATCTGGAAGTTCTTGGTTCATGTACTGCTGAAACCTAGCTTGAAGGATTTTGAGCATGTGAAATGAGCACAATTGTACAGTAATTTGAACATTCTTTGGCATTGCCCTTCTTTGGGATTGGAATGAAAACTAAACTTTTCAGTCCTGTGGCCACTGCTGAGTGTTCCGAATTTGCTGACATATAGAGTACAGCACTTTTAACAGCATTATCTTTCAGAATTTTTAAATAGCTCATCTGGAATTGTGTTACCTTCACTAGCTTTCTTTGTAGTAATGCTTCCTAAGGCTCCTTTTTCACAGTCCAGGATGTAGTGAGTGAGCTCTTAGATGAATGAGCACACCCATGGTTATCTGGGTCATTAAGACCTTTTTTTGTATAGTTCTTCTGTGTATTCTTGCCTCTTCTTAATCTCTTTTGCTTCTGTTAGGTCCTTACCATTTCTGTCCTTTATCCTGCCCATCTTTCCATGAAATGTCCCCTTGGTGTCTCTAATTTTCTTAAAGAGATCTCTAATCTTTTCCATTCTGTTGTTTTCCTCTATTTCTTTGCATTGTTCATTTGAGAAGGCCTTCTTATCTCTCCTTGCTGTTCTTTGGAGCTCTGCATTCAGTTGGGTATATCTTTCCCTTTCTCTCTTGTCTTTCACTTCTCCCCTTGGCTATTTGTAAAGCCTCCTTAGACAGTCACTTTGCCTTCTTGCATTTGTTTTTCTTTGGAATGATTTTGGTCACGATCCCTGTACAGTGTTACTAACTTCTGTCCATAGTTCTTCAGGCACTCTGTCTACCAGATCTAATCCCTTGAATCTATTTGTTATCCTTACTGTATAATCATAAGGGATTTGATTTAGGTCATACCTGAATGGAAAGAAAGCTATGACCAACCTAGACAGCATATTAAAAAACAGAGACATTACTTTGCCAGCAAAGTTCCGTCTAGGCAAGGCAATGGTTTTTCCAATAGTCATGTATGGATGTGAGAGCTGGACTACAAAGAAAGCTGAGCACCGAAGAACTGATGCTTTTGAACTGTGGTGTTAGAGAAGACTCTTGAGAGCTCCTTAGACTGCAAGGAGATCCAACCAGTCCATCCTAAAGGAGATCAGTCCTGAGTGTTCATTGGAAGGACTGATGTTGAAGCTGAAACTCCAATAATTTGGCCACCTGATGTGAAGAACTGACTCATCTGAAAAGACCCTGATGCTGGGAAAGATCGAAGGTGGGAGGAGAAGGGGATGACAGAGGATGAGATGGTTGGATGGCATCACTGACTCAACGGACATGGGTTTGGGTGAACTCCGGGAGTTGGTGATAAACAGGGAGGCCTGGCGTGCTGTGGTTTATGGGGTCGCAAAGAGTCAGACATGACTGAGCAACTGAACTGCACTGAACTGAATGACCAAAAAGTATTGGTTTTCCCTACTTTCTTCAATTTAAGCCTGAAATTTGCAATAAGGAGTTCATGATAGGAGCCAAGTCAGCTCCTTGTCTTGTGTTTGCTAATTGTATGGAGCTTCTCCATCTTTAGCTGCAAAAAATATAATCAGTCATTTCAGTACTATCTGGTGATATCCATGTGTAGAGTCGTCTGTTGTGTTGTTGGCAAAGGGTGTTTGCTATGACCAGCATGTTCTCTTGACAAAACTCTTTGTTAGCCTTTGCCCTGCTTCTTTGTCTAGTAAGTCCAGTGTCTGTGCCTCTTCAGGGGTAGTTTGTGTTAATTTCTTCTGGGAATGAATAATATTTTCTTGTCCCTTTACATGCTTCATCATTTTTCTTGCAGTCTGGACATTTTAAATATTATAATGTGGTAACTCCGGAAGTCAGAGTTTTCCCTCCCCTCAGGTTAATTTTTCTTGCTTGTTTTCAGCTGTACCTGTTTATTCAGTGACTTTTCTAAACTATATTTATAAAGTCAGTATTCTTTGTCTGTATAGTCCCTGGTGTCTGTTTTTATATGAGTTCAGCTCATATTTTAATAAAGATTTCCTTTAGTTATCCCCTTCCCTGGTGAAGGATGGGGAATGTTTGAAAAAGAGTGAAGAGAGAAAAAAAATTTTTTAAACACAAATATTTCCCAATCTTTGCAAATTACTTTGTGTTGGAGCACTCCTTCAATGTCTAGGCTATTCATAACACTTCTTTAGCCGTTACTGCCTCTTTAGTCAGCCTGGAGATCAGCCAGAGGAGAAAGCCGAAGGTCTTCTTGGGTGTTGTCTGTGCATGTATTCTGCCCTGGGCATGCTTGTGGCATTCTAAATTTTCCCTGTATGGAGGGGCCTCTTTGAATTCCCTGATTTCCCAAAGCTCTCCCCAGCTTTTCTACCTAAGCTTTGGGCCCTTTATGCCTGTGTTGTAATCTTTTGCCCCAAGTAGCTGCAGATGATTTTCCTTGCAATATTTTCAAGGAATGTCCACCACTTTTCTACCCTGAGCGAGTTCCAGGTTAGGCAAAACAAAAACAACATCTGCATCAGTCCTTAATGTTCCTCCTAGACAGCTTAGGATAGAGAAACAATTCTTGCGAATAAGGGTTGTTTTGCTCCTTTTGGAACCAGTCCTACCTTGGGAACATGGACCACGGGCTTCAAGACCA
This sequence comes from Redunca redunca, assembly GCA_006410935.1. Lineage (NCBI taxonomy): Eukaryota > Metazoa > Chordata > Mammalia > Artiodactyla > Bovidae > Redunca > Redunca redunca. Next base: position 1,407,741 of record SJYQ01000680.1, read on the forward strand.
TTGATATGCCACAGGGGTTGGTGGGACAAGGGCACATAAAAATACCATGTTTAGGCTGCCTTTTCCTTGATATAGGGTTCACTCGCCTGATGTTTTCCAGAGTTGACAAAGTTAGTTCTAAAATTTTTTCCTTAATTTTTTTTGCTGTTGCTGTGGTGAGATGGGTCCTTGGAGCTCTACCATTTTCACTGATATCTGGCAGATATAGTGTTGCCAGTCACTTTATTTGTAATCTCTATCATTAAAATTGTTTTTGGTTCATCCCCCAACACAGCATTTGGCTATGCAGCGCGACATATGCTGTCCTAGTTCCCTGACCAGGGATGGAACCCACGCGCCCTGCAATGGGAGTACATGACCACTGGACTACCACAAAAGTCCTGTATTGCCTTTAATAGATCATTTAAGCTCATTTACATGCTTTTATATAAAAGTTCTTTTTTTCTCATTCTTTCATATTTTATGTTCAATATTTGTGTGTGTGTGTGCATTTCATCATGTGATTGGCTTTCTTTGTTCATTTTTGTTGTTGCAGCCTTCTTTGTGTTAAGGAAGGCTTCTTTTTTTGTTTGTTTGTTTTATTGGTTTGCTTCTACATGTTAATCTGTGTATAATTAATATTCTTAGTTCCTTCTTTAAACTACCTGTTGGTTGTTTAAACCTATTGGTTCCCTGCCATGAATAACAATTCCATTAGCTTAACGTAACTTGTTAACGTAGCTTTGTGTCTTCCTTTGCCTACTGCCCCCCTCTTCTGCCACATTCAATTTTAATCAGTAATAACTTTCTTTGTTTTCCCTTTGTATGCTAAAAGCACTTAAGCTAGCTTATATTACACCATAAATGATATCCTTTGATTGTCAGCTATTTCACAAGAGATTATCATTACTCCAGTTTTCTCTCCCAATTTTGTTAGTTTTATTATTTCATCATCGTTAGAACACATAATATTAACCACCTATTCCCACCTTTGTTTTTTTGTTTGTTTGTTTTACTTGTGGGTTCTGGTTTTAATGACTTTGAACACAAGGCACAGGTTTCCAGGTGTATGTAAATGTATGTCCATTTAAAAATTTCTTCTTGCTTCTCCCACCTCTAGTTCTTCTGGACAGGAATGAAGGAATGTTTAAACTTTTTCTTGTTCAAGAAAGACTTCTTTAGCCTAGTGGTGTTTTGTTGCCTCCTAGATCTTGGTGAGTTTTCTGTGATTAAATGATGCTTTTAAGTTCTGTATCAACACAAATTCTCTTTGTTGGTTTCTCAAAAACAGTATTTTCTTCCTCTAGTGTGTAACTACAGTCCCTTTTGGCTTTTGTTTCTTCCTCATGGAACAAATGTGGGTGTTCAATGCGTTCCCTACGTACAAAATGCTGGATCCGGGATTCTAATCCTTGGCATTTAGGATGATCCATTAGTGGCTTATAAGTGCACATTTTCACTCTTTCTACAAAGGCACTGGTCTCCACTCTATCATTCCATCCATCTTTGGTCCTGTTCCACAAGGTAGTGCAACAGAGTCCAGTCCTTATAGCATACTATACAACATCTGAGTTTTCACAGCATGATTAGCCCATAGTTGCTGAAGGTGAGTAACACTGAATTCCTGAATAGACTGAATTCCCGGTCATAGATCCACTTAATATTTTCAAACTTACAGTCATACAAGACTAAAAGAAATTCCACAGCATACTATATTGAGGCTTCTGGGGATTTTTCTCTATGTTCAGCAGCTCATCAATAACCTCTGGCTTCTCCATTCCTGTCCAAAGGCACTGACTCCTTTGTCTGTTCGCCCACACCGGTGATAGTTGGATGTCTGCCTGTTTTCTACCAGTCGAGTCTTGGTTAGAGCCTCAAACAGTTTCTCTTCAATTGTATTGCTTGTGTTTTCCTGACTGGCAAAGCCCTGATATCCTCAGCCCAGACAGGCGATCTTTAGAGCTACATGTCTTTGACCGTGAGCACTGAAATCAAAGGCACGCTTAGGTTTTCCCCCAGCTCCTGAAGAATTCTCTCTGATGTTTAAGTCCTTGTTGTTGGCCTGTTCTTTTTTAAGTCGTTTTACCTCCTGCTCCAGTTCCTGTACTCTTTTTAGAAGTTTCTCAGTCTGGATTCTGTCTACGTCATTTTCAGCCATGATATGACAACTTCAGGAATAAATATAAAGAGATCCACCCTATCTTCCGGTTGTCGGCCACGCAGCTTTCCCCACCTTTGTTTTAATTACTATAGTTTTAGTAATTCTTAATATCTAGTAATTTAAAGATGCTACTTTCTAACTAACTTTGGTTATTCTTGCAACTTTTCTTTCCATATGATTTTCAAAAAATTTTATTTTATATTGGAGTATAGTTGATTGACAATGTTGTGTTAGTTTCAGGAGTACAGCAAAGTGATTCAGTTATAGATGTACCTATTCTTTTTCAAATTCTTTTTCCATTTATTATAGAGTATTGAGCAGAGTTCCCTGTGCTATACAGTAGGTCCTTGGTTGGTTATCTGTTTTAAATATAGCAGTGTATACATGTCAATCCCAAACTCCCTAACTATCCTTCTCCCCGATCCTTCCCCATGGTAAACGTGTTTGTTTTCTAGGTCAGTGAGCCAGTGTTTTATAAATAAGTTCATTTGCATCACTTTTTTTATATTCCACATATAAGAGATATCATCCATATGAATTTTAGAATTAATTTCCTAGATTCTAAGAAAAACTATATAGGCAGTTTGCTTGGATCAGTATTGAATGGAATTTACCCATAGTTTTGGATATTTGTTGTTAGCCTTACCCCAGGCATAGTTTTTGTTGCTCTTGTAAATTACCTGAAAAAACATGATTTCTTCATGAATCTATTGCTTGTCTTTTCCATAACAGCAATGGATTCCCTGACCTTTACTCCCTCTCCTTGCTCATGCATATACCTCCAAGGGGCTGCGTATCCCCTGCTCCTCCAGAGCACCTCAATTTAGATAATGGCCACAGACATCATCCGTCTCATCACACTGACCACCTGTCCTTCAGTGCTGGCCAGTGAGCACAGTAACCAGTCTGTCATCAGGGCCAAGGTTGTTAGACTTTTCAGTCTTTTCCAATTCTTGTGTCTTAATAAACTCTACTCTTTTTAACAAGGAGGCTGTGGTTTTAATCTAGTAACCCTGAGCTGGCAGTGGGAGATGGAATCAAGACATGAGACCGTATGGAATTAGGACTTCCAGGACTGGTAAGTGGTGGTAAGTGGTGATACGTGGCAAACAAGGAAGAAAGAGGGTCTGTGACCTTCCTTCTCTTTCAGACTCTCAGGGTTGTGCGCCAGGGGCCTTTTGCTTTCCACTCATACGCTCGAGGAAGGAGGACACAAACTCAGAAGTGAATACCCTCTCCCCCAATTCCTGTCCTTCCCACAGTTCTCCATTCTCTTCTTCATTCTGTGTCTACCATCCTGACACCCTTGGGCTCTCTGACTGTTGCTGCCTTCTAACAACGAAGTCCTGGGCTTGATACATTGCCGATGCCCCATGAATCTATGTGAATAAATGAGTGGGGGCTATTGCCTAGGTTGTTGCCTTTGTAACCTGTGGGTCTGGTCAGGATGGTAGGATCATTCCCAAAACATACTTGGCACTAGTGAGACTAACAGATCCACGTAGCAGAGATCAATGTGTTGAATCCATGGCGGGCCAGGCACTTTCTTGCCTCCGGGACTTTGTGTACTCAAGCCCCTCAGCTAGAAATACTGTCTTCTACCCATACCCTCCTCTCGGTTGCTGACATTTGTATTTCCACCAGGAAGCCTTCTCTTCTGTGGAGGCAGACTTGTCTTTACTTCTCTTTTACTACGCTTGCCCTTGAATTCATTACATGGTGATCTCATCTGTCTCTAAGCTATTTAAGGGCAGGGGGGACCTCAGGTGCCTTCAGCAGCACTTGGCACATATTAGGCACCAGAATATTACCCATTGGACTGAACCGAATTGGGTTGCTTGTACCATTGGGAATGAGAAGGTCGTTCCCTTCTTCAGGATAGTCCCTCTTCTGGAATACATAGCACATTCTCTTTCCCATCTTAAGAGAACTCACTATTAAGGGGTCCCACCCCCAGTTCACCAGAGGATTTCAGGTGATGTTCGCATGGAGGCTGGTGCTCCTCACTCCGCTGAACAAAGTGTGTGTGTACACAGATGGCCGCCGGCTGGGGTACCTCAGACGCTGGACCTCTGCCAGGCCCCCCTTCCAGGCATGGCCCCCATCCCTGCCCTAGCCAGGCTGCCAGTGTTCCCGGTAGTGAGCCTCTGTCCTTGGCACAGGAGCCCTGGCCCCTTACCCCTCATCCCCATTAGCTGAGATGTGTTCCCGCAACTGACATAGGGCCAGGGCTCTTGGATCCAGCGCCAAGAAACCTTTTGTACTAATTTATAAGCACAGTGCCCAAAAGTCTAACCTTGAGGGTATCTCTGAGTCACACACACTTCCTAGGGCTGGCAGCCTCACAGGAACACGCAGCCAGAGGGCTGCCCAGGAGCGGGCACTCAGCACAGTGAAATCCTTGTCTGTCCTCCACATGCTTCTTTGCTGTGCCTTGTCTCTGCCACACCAGGCTGTCCAGGGAACAGTGTCCGGGGCAGGAAAGATGAGCCCAGGGTCTTGGGTGGGCATTGACGAGTGGTCTACAGCTTCTGGGAAATGTTACAGATTGCTTCTGGGCCTCATGGCTGTTGCTGGGGTGCAGGAAATAAGGTAGATTTCTCTCCTGTTCACTCAAGAAATTGCTTGAATGTAAATTTTTTCATCTATGTTAACATCTACCCACCTACCTCACCACTCTTTCCCAGATGCTGTGGAGCATATGCCGACCCGCAGTAGGATGCCTGTCCCCCTCCAAGAAGAGGAAGCACTGCCTCTCAGGGCATCCTGCTTTTGACTCAGGTTTTAAGATTTTACCTCCGACCACTGTTAAGTATGTAGGCCATCACTGTCCAGTAAAAATATGATGCAAGCCACATCTGTAATTTTATTCATTCGGCTGCACCTGGTCTTAGTTGTGCCACACAGGATCTTCAGTCTTTGTTTAGGCATGCAGGATCCTTATTTGTGGCAAGTAATTTTAAATTACATTAAAAATATGAAAGACAGGTGGAATGAATTTTAATAGAATATTTTATTCAAACCAATATATCCAAAATGTTAGCATGTCAATATGTAATCAATATAAAAATAATTAATGAGTTTTTTTGACACGATCTGTTTAATGAAGGTTGTTGTTACACTTTTTGTTGTTGAGTTGAGTCTTCCCTGCTGCCTGTGTCGCCCATTCCTCTTTGATGTTCAGTTGCTAAGTCATGTCTGACTCTTTGCGACCCCATGGACTGCAGCATGCCAGACTTCCCTGTCCTGCAGTGTCTCCCAGACTTTGTTCAGCCTTGTGTCCATTGAGTCGATATTGCCATCCAACAATCTCATCCTCTGTCTCCCTCTCCTCCTCCTGCCTTCAGTCTTTCCCAGCATCAGGGTTTTTTCCAGTGAGTCGGCTCTTCACATCAGGTAGCCAAAGAATTGGAACTTCAGCTTCAGCATCAGTCCTTCCAATGATTATTCAGGGTTGTTTTCCTTTAGGACTGAGTGCTTTAATCTCATTGCTCTCCAAGGGACTCACAGGAATCTTCTCCAGCACCACAGTTTGAAAGCATCAATTCTTTGACGCTCAGCCTTCTTTATGGTCCAACTCTCACATCCGTACATGACTACTGGAAAAACCATAGCTTTGACTGTACGGACCTTTGTCTGCAGAGTGATGTCTCTGCTTTCTAATATGCTGTCTAGGTTTGTCATAGCTTTTTTTCCGAGGAGCAAGCATCTTTTAAATTCATGGCTGCAGTCACCATCCACAGTGATTTTGGAGCCCAAGAAAATAAAATCTTCCACTGTTTCCATTTTTTCTCCCATCTATTTGCCATGAAGTGATGGCACTAGATGCCATGATCTTAGTTTTCTGAATGTTGAGTTTGAGAAACCACAATAAAGACTCTTGCCCATGTTTTCTCCCTGTTCCCTCTGCCTCCTGACCCAGCCCAGTGCTTGTGAATCGCCTCCCTGCATGCTGTAGCCTGGCTCCTCTTTCTAGGAAACTGTGAGTTTAATAAGCCTCTTCTTCCATGACTTTCAGCTCAGCTGTCTATGTGTCTTATCTCAAGTACCCTTCAACCACCCTCGTCTCAGGCTTATCTTCCTTTTCATCCACCACCTCCTCCCCAATCCTGGCATCCTCCTTCTTATCTCTTTGTTCTGAGCGTGATGCTCCTTTTTGGTGAAGCTCCTGTTTCCTGAGCAGTCCCACCATGTACAGTTGTGCAGGTTGTGTACAGCAACCAGTCAGGGCTGACAACCCAGCCTGTGCTGGGTCAGCCTGAGCAGGCTCCTCTTTCTGTGGGCTGGTGAGTCTATTCCTGGAAACCTTCTTCTGCCCTCCTACCTCCCTAAATCCAACCCATCGTGGAGCCCTTCCAGCTCTTTGCAGACCTTGTGCTCCTGAAATAGAAGACGGGATCCTTCTCATGTAGCTGCTCTGTTACCGCATGGGAATGTAGCTTCCTCCCACAGGAAGTTCTGCAGGAAAGTGACCGAGCTGCCTGAGGAGCCTCACTGCAAGGTCAGGAAAGATGCTCTTTTGCCTCCTCAGCTGCTCTGCTTTTGCTGCTTGGTGGAGTTCTCCTCATCACTCACCCCCTTCCTCCCCACTTACACCTGGGAGAAAATGACTGAAAACAGCTTGAGACAGGGCCATCACCCCTTGCCTCCTGCCTATAATTCAGTAGGGCTCAAGTTTTCCATGATTAGCTCTTGAGGGTCTAGACTAGATCAGTGCATCTCAAACTCTGAGGTGCATCAGACTCACTGGAGGGCTCCTCAAGACACAGATGACTGGTCCTCACCCCCAGACTTTCAGACTCTAGGGTGGGCCCTGAATCTGCATCTCTGCCATGACCCACCTGAGGCTGGTGCCCTTGGCTCTGGGATCACACTTGGAAAACCACAGCTCCAGATGTGGTGTTCAGGCATCAGCCCTCATCTCTACTCCCCACACTCAAATCTCCTTGTTTTGTGAAACACAGTGCCTGAGCTTTCTGGGGAAAGAGTCTGTTCTAACATGGATCATTTGTTTCCCTTCAGCATGTCTTGCATATCCTCTCTGAAAGCTTATTGGCCAGAAACAAATACCTAATATTGTTCTGCAGACTCTGTGTTTGACACACAAGTGATGATGGGAAAGCTCCACATAAGTATTACATGGAACTCATCCACTCCCTTACCCTCAACTGAGTGACATCAGGGATCTGATTCCAGAACAAGAAAGGATTTTTTGGACTCATTAGGATGGGCTGTGAACATAACAGGGAGAAAAATCAGGAAGGTTCTTATTCTCAAGAAACTTCTCCCTCCCTGCCTTGCTCTCTTTTGCCATTTCATAAAAGTGTTGGCTTTCCAGGAACCCCAGCTCAGCCTCTGAGAGCCACAGGCAGCATCAGGTCAGTGGGATACTAAAAAGAAGAGCCCCCACCCACTTGGTACCCACTTTCCTCGGAGAGTGAGTGAGGAAGCCTCACTAGATGACAGCAAATTGAAAACTGTCGGCAAGAGAGGCATTGTGCGTGCAATACTGAAACCACTCTGCAGTCATCACTTCCAAGCTGTGACGGCCTGTCTGCAAGGACACCTTGGATGCCTCCCCAGACTGCCGCAGCCTCCAAAATTGGACCTGGTGTTATAAGCTGACGTCTGGATATGCTGTCTCCTGGGGAGGTGGGGGTGGAAGGGAGAGCAGGTTTTAAAGAGCTCCTTAAATTAAAACCCAAATTATCTCCAGTCTGCACAGCGAGAACTGCCTCCACCAGGCACACGCTCTCTTCGCATAGTTAGTAAATGACACACAGAGATGGCCCCTGGGAAGCCTGTCATTTAACTCTTTCTGCTATGGTGGGCAAGGCAATCTCTTAAGAGCCAAACTCAGCAGCAGTGAGAAGCACAGAGCTCATTTAAAATCAGAGGTTCTGAATGTTAGCATCACTCGGGGAGTTTTTTAAAAAATACCCATGCCTGAGCTCCTCCTCAGACCAATTAAATCAGAACTGCTGTGGTTGGAGCCTGGGCATCAGTAGTTTTCACCCCGTCTCCACCCAGGAAACTGGAATGTGCAGCCAGCATTGAACAGCATTGCTTTCAAGCCTGTCGGCCACTTCCTGGCTGGTTGATACTGAAAGGCTTTTCAACTTTGGTTTCCCCAGTGATTCAATATGGTGGATGTGATTTGCCTCCCAGAATTATAGTGAGGAGCAGGGGATTAAATGGGCTTGGTACAGTGGGGGGACCACAATAAGTGCTCGATTCTATTTTAAGCTGAGCAATTGAAGGCTAGCAACTGTTGTAAGATCCTGGAGTGTGGAGATGGAATGAGAAATAAAATTCAAAACAAAATCCAAGGAAATGAAATGGCAAGCCATGAAATACTATGAATATTTTATCCTGATTTTATTTGATGAAGGACTAGTGCCAGGATATAAATCACTACTCTCTGCAGAGTAGTGATTAAAAAAAACCACTAACAAAGACTTCAACAGACACCTGACAAAAAGAAGATGTAAGATTAGCCAATAAGTGCATGAAAACGTGTTGAGTGTCATCAGTCATTTTAGGGAAAATGCAGATTAAAATCACAAGAGATCACTCCATACCCACTGCAACAGCTGGAATTCAAAAAATTAATAATACCAAATGTTGGTAAGGATGTGAAGCAATTCGAATGCTCATATTGTGGATAGAAGTGTACTACGGTTTGATCACAAGTCTGTTTAGTAGTTTCTCATAAAGTTAAGCATATATTTACAATACAACTCCAACCCTAGCCAAGGAGAATTAAAAACATGTGTCTACGGAAAGACTTGTACAAGAACATTTACAGTTGCTTCATCTACAGGCAAATATGACCAACCTAGACGGCATATTCAAAAACAGAGACATTACTTTGCCAACAAAGGTCCATCTAGTCAAGGCTATGGTTTTTCCAGTGGTCATGTATGGATGTGAGACTTGGACTGTGAAGAAAGCTGAGCACCAAAGAATTGATGCTTTTGAACTGTGGTGTTGGAGAAGACTCTTGAGGGTCCCTTGGACTGCAAGGAGATCCAACCAGTCCATTCTGAAGGAGATCAACCCTGGGACTTCTTTGGAAGGAATGATGCTAAAGCTGAAACTCCAGTCCTTTGGCCACCTCATGCGAAGAGTTGACTCATTGGAAAAGACTCTGATGCTGGGAGGGACTGGGGGCAGGAGGAGAAGGGGACGACCGAGGATGAGATGGCTGGATGGCATCACGGACTCAATGGATGTGAGTCTGAGTGAACTCCAGGAGTTGGTGATGGACAGGGAGGCCTGGCATGCTGCGATTCATGGGGTCATAGAGTTGGATACGACTGAGTGACTGAACTGAACTGAACTAGAAACAACCCAAAAGTCCGTCAGTTGGCAAATGGATTGACAAATTAATTGGAGCATGCTACTAAGCATTGAAAATTAAAAACAGCACATATGAATCTCAAAGCGTTATGTTATTGTGAGAAAGAAATGAAACACTGAAGCGTTTGTTCTGTATGATTCCTTTCATGTGAAGTCTAAAACAAGCAAACCTAATTTTCAGTGACAGAGAACAAATCAGTTCTCTGAGGTATGTCTGAGTGGCTGGATGGGACTGACTAGAGAGAGGCATGAAAAACGTTTTGGGGGATGGAAATGTTCTATTTCTTGTTGGAAGTGACAGGTGCATGAAATTTCCATTGTCAAAACCCATCAACTTGTAAAAATTAAACCGGTACATTTTATTTTATGTAAATTATATGTTAATTAGAAAGAGTTTGTGGAGACAATAAAATCTCATACCAGAGACTCTAAGTGTTTGGGTGCAAAGGATGAAAACTGGAAGACAGATGGATGTGTGGCTGCTAAGTTCACCACCAACTGTTTTTGGCCAAATAAGAAGGAGTACCTGTCCCTAAAAGGAGGTATAAATCCTGTTTACATGTAATATTAATCAGGGATGTATACACTCTATGAAGAAGTATGATATGCTCTCTACTCACATAGTCCTCTTGTCCAATTGAGAAGATTTCCATTCTCCAAGATTTGTACAAATGAAATCTTTTGACAGGGCAAAATCATACCATGTGGATTTTCAACTTCAGTATTTCAACAGACTGGTTCCAAATAGAAAAAGGAGTACATCAAGGCTGTACTTGTTGTATATTGTCACCCTGCTTATTTAACTTATATGCAGAGTACATCAAGAGAAATGCTGGGCTGGAAGAAGTACAAGCTGGAATCAAGATTTCCAGGAGAACTATTAATAACCTCAGATATGCAGATGGCACCACTCTTATGGCAGAAAGTGAAGAGGAACTAAAAGGCCTCTTGATGAAAGTAAAAGAGGAGAGTGAAAAAGTTGGCTTAAAGCTCAACATTCAGAACACAAAGATCATGGCATCTGGTCCCATCACTTCATGGGAAACAGATGGGGAAACAGTGGAAATAGTGTCAGACTTTATTTTTTGGGGCTCCAAAATCACTGCAGATGGTGATTGCAGCCATGAAATTAAAAGATGCTTACTCCTTGGAAGGGAAGTTATGACCAACCTAGATAGCATGTTGAAAAGCAGAGACATGACTTTGCCAACAAAGGTCCATCTAGTCAAGGCTATGGTTTTTCCAGTGGTCATGTATGGATGTGAGAGTTGGACTGTGAAGAAGGCTAAGTGCCAACGAATTGATGCTTTTGAAGTGTGGTGTTGGAGAAGACTCTTGAGAGTCTATTGGACTGCCTGGAGATCCAGCCAGTCCATCCTAAAGGAGATCAGTCCTGGGTGTTCACTGGAAGGACTGATGCTGAAGCTGAAACTCTAATACTTTGGCCACCTCATGCGAAGAGTTGACTCATTGGAAAAGACCCTCATGCTGGGAGGGATTGGGGGCAGGAGGAGAGGGGGCGACAGAGGATGAGATGGCTGGATGGCATCACCAACTCGATGGACATGAGTTTGAGTGAACTCTGGGAGTTGGTGATGGACAGGGAGGCCTGGCTGTGATTCATGGGGTCTCAAAGAGTCGGACACAACTGAGCAACTGAACTGAACCTCAAAATATTATGTTGTGATATCTTGTCTTAACCCAGCCAATACTCTGGAGCAAACTTGAAGAGCTTCCAACTACCCAAAGGTGGACAATGTGAACATCATTGAGGATGATGACTACAGTGGATCAAAGAATATCACATGTGTATAAATGCATGAGTGTATGATAGTATTAATATCAACAGCCTCATATATGCAGATGATACCACTCTAATGGCAGAAACCAGAGAGGAACTAAAGAGCCTTTTGATGAGGTGAAAAAGGAGAGTGAAAAGCTGGCTTGAAACTCAACATCCGAAAAACTAAGTTCATGGCATCTGGTCCCATAACTCCATGGCAAATAGAAGGGGAAAAAGTGGAAGCAGTGACAGATTTTATTTTCTTGGTCTCCAGAATCACTGCAGATGGTGACTGTAGCCTTGAAATTAAAAGACTCTTGCTCCTTGGAAGAAAAGCTATGACAAGCCTAGACTGTGTATTAAAAAGCAGAGATATTATTTTTTCAACAAAGGTCCATCCAGTCAAAGGCCCATCTAGACTACCGGTTTTTCCAGTAGTCCTGTATGGATGTGAGAGTTGGACCAAAAAGAAGTCTAAGCACTGAAGAAGTGATGCTTTCGAATTGTGGTGCTGGAGAAGATTCTTGAGAGTCCCTTGGACTGCTAGGAGATCAAACCCATGAATCCTAAAGGAAATCAACCCTGAATATTCATCTGAAGGACTGATGCTGAAGCTGAAGTTCCAATACTTTGGCTACCTGTTGTGAAGAGCCAACTCACTGGAAAAGAACCTAACAGTGGGAAAGATTGAAGGCAGAAAGAGAAGGGGAAGACAGAGGATGAGATGGTTAGATAGCATCACGGACTCAATGGACATGAATTTGAGCAAATTCCAGGAGATAGTGGAGGGCAGAGGAGCCTGGCATGTTGCAGTCCATGGGGTCGCAGAGTCAAACATGACTTAACAACTAATAGTATTAAACCAGCAAGGACAACAAAGGTAAATCTAATTGGTCACTATTGGAGGATGCTAGGGAGCCAAGCTTTGTTGTGAAAACAGTAAATAAAAGGAAAGAACTAAGTATTTATTAATATCTTGACTTCCTTTTACTAACTGTGCAGGTAGAGCAATGGTACATAAGGTGGCATTTATTTTAATGAAAGTATTTCAGCTAATAAATAGTAGATTTTGAATATCATAATTTTGGATCTTGGAATGTTACTAGCTGTTAACATCCCACAAAACAGCAACACATTGTGTGCCTCCTGATGGAAGCACACACCACCATCCAGCAAGTATTCTTGTCAGAAGAATCCAGCATGAGTCTGTTCAAGCCTGTATCTGACCACCAATGCGGAGAACAGAGGACTTGTTCAACACCCCATGAGATGCAGTCAGCAAAATCCCAAGTCGGGAAACTGTAGGATAGACTATCCTTTTTTTCCCCATCAAATTAATTGTAAGAAAATGAAAAAAATAAAAAAGGAATGGAAACCTATTGAGTAAAGAAAATGCAAACACATTTCAACCAATTACCATGTGTGGACTTCATTTGGATTCCAATTCAAACAAGGTGTTAAAAAAAAAAAGAGGAAAGAAAGGAACAGTGAATGACATTTATGAAACAGAATTCTGGATACTTACTAGATAATTGATATTATTGGTTGATTTTTAGGTGTTATACTATTATTATAGTTACATATTAAAAAGGAGTCCTTATATTCTTTTGAGACATATTTAATAATTTACAGGTTAAATAATATGATATCTGGGATATGCTTCAAAATCATATGGGAGGAGCAAGTGGATGAGATACAGATGAAATGAAATTTGCCCTGAATTAGAACATAGTCCTCATGTTGAAGCTGCTGAGAGGTATAGAGGAATTCACTGTATTCTTTGGTCTATTCTTTCCTGTATTTGAAATTATCCATAGTGGATACTTTTAAAAAGTAGAACTGGGGTGAAATTTTGGTAATAGCATTACACTGTTTGAGTATGGATATTATGGATGCTGATTAATTTTCAACAGTGACAAAAGATATATGCTTAAAAATCTTTTGTCAAATGTAAGTGTAACATCAGATAAATAGAAATAGAATACATAATTTTCAAATAACTAAGGTAGGGAAAATATATAAGATCCTTGAAAGTGAAAGTCAGAGGGAAATAAACAACACAGTGCTTAGTTAATTCCCCAGTGATTCCATTTGTGTAAAGAAGACCCTGTTTTTATAAATGCAAGAGGAATGGGAATAAAGGCAGATTTTCATCTTATTTTATTTACTTGATATTATTGGAATTTTTAATATAAGTGTATGCATTTAGAGAATGTCATTGAAAGCTCAAAAGGTGATGACAAGTTTCTGCCACACACAGGACCAGTTGGCCTTGAATTTCTGACTCAGTTTTCTGGGGCAGGGCCTGTACACCACCTGCTTGCCTCCACTCCAGGTGATTCTGTGGCGCAGGCCACCCTCTGATGTTTTTCCATGGTGAAAAACACAATTACTATTTTATTTTAAATAAATAAATTTATATTTAAAACACACACACAATTACTGTTCAGAATTACTGTTATGCATGGTGGGCCTGCCACGCTCACCCCAATAAAAGCAGTTTGAACCTTAAAAAACAAAAAGGAATCTACTGTTACAGTGTATCAGACATGCAGTACCCAGTGTTTATCGGTTCATTTATTTCATTATAATGAACTATTTTACAATAATTTTAGATTTACAGAAAACATAAGACAATACAGAGAGCTCCTGGATCCCCTATCGTTAACACCTCACGTTACTATGGTATGTTCTTCACAATAAGGGAGCCAATGTTGATACATGATTATTAACTAAAGTCAATACTTTATTCAGATTGTCTTGGTTTTTACCTAATGTTCTTTCTCTGTTTTCAGGATCCCACCCATGATACTGCTCTGTCATGGGTGAGGTCTTGTGTCCCTCAGACTCCTCTTGGCTATGACAGTCCTCAGAGTTGTTTTGTTTTTGTGGACCCTGACAGTTTTGAGAAATATTAATCAAGTACTTTGTGATATGTCCCTCAATTTAAGATTGTTTGATTTTTTTTTTTTCATGATTAGTTTGGGCTGATGTTTTTGAGAGGCAGACCCTAGAGGTGAAGTACCATTCCTACCCCGTCTTAGGGCTAACCATCACCATGACTTATCAATGATGACGTTAAACTTTGTCTTCAGAGCAGTCTCGTACCACAGGAAATAATTGTCCAGAATAAAGTTCCAGAAGAGATTCTTCAATGTGTTTACTAGTAGGGTGTACTGTCTTTAAAAAAAAAAAACAAGATAAAGTAAATAACAAATATCCCATTATGCCTGGTAGTTACAAAGATTTGTGGGAGGGAGTGAGGCATGGGGTGCTCTGTGGTTTGCACGGGGATAGTATTCTTTCCTCACTTCTTCATAGCATCAGCATGCCAGTGTCTGACGGTGGTGTTCTCTGAGATCATTTATGTCCAACAGGGGAGCACCTGGCCTGACTGTGAGAATCAGAAGAGCTTCTAAGAACACTGAGAACAGCCCTGAGCCTCAGACCAGATCTCAGGTATCAGGGGCCCCTCTCTTTCTAGATTACTCAGAGGCTGTTTTTTTTTCCTCTTCTAACAACTTTACCTAAATTTTCTCTTTTAATATTTACAGCCACCTCACAAGGAAGGCATTTGTCCTGGGGCTGCTCCCTGCATGCAGAGCCTGAGACCAGGATGTGTCTGAGCTTGTCTAGGGGAAAGTGATCCCAGGAGGCAGGAGGGAGGGAGAAGAGAGAGAGGGGTGGAGACAGGGAGACTCACTCCAGAGGATGTGAAGGAAGTCACTGCCGTGGCTGGACTCCCCAGAATATCTAAGGAGCACACAGAATGTCCCCAGACCTTCTGTCTCAAGCAGGTTAACTTGCCTCCTTGCTAGGCCACTGGCCTACTGGCTCCATTCTGCTTTTGGCTGAGAATCACGCTATGGGTGTGTCTGCTCAGTCGTGTCTGACTCTCTGTGACCTCAAGGATTATAGCCTGCCAGGCTCCTCTGTCCGCAGAATTTTCCAGGCAAGAGTACTGGAGTGGGTTGCCATTTCCTACTCCATTGATAATTTCTGGGAGGCTTAAACTTCCCTGCATTTCCAAAGCAAGGCCAACAGGCTGAGAATGACCAGGTGGGCTCCTCAACAGCAAACCTCTGAGCTGGAGAGGGAATCCCACAGAACCCACCCCCACCACCGCCGCCCCAGCTACACCTGGACCCAGAGCTGCGGCTGGGACCAGACAGTGAGAGCCTGTGTAGACTTCAGCATCATCCCGAATTTACCTGTGAGGAAGCTGAGAATGAGAGAGGTGAATTAACACATCCAAGGTCACGCAGCTAGTAAGTTACAGAGCCGCGATTGTCACTCAGGCTCTAGGGAATTCATCTTGCATCTTCTAACCATTAAGCTTCTCTGTCCACTGTTTTGACTGCACTTAAAGCAGTGCTGTGTCTTGCTCATGGATGCCATTCAATATCCTTATCTTGATGCCTTTCTTCCGGTCCTCACCCACCGTTTCTTACCTGGCTAGCCTCTCTGGGTTCCTGGGTTTCCTGGGTTTCCCTTTCCCTCCTTCCTCTATGCCTCCTCATGGCAGGACCATGGGCCCAAGGCTCCTTTTCCACCATTCTCCTCAGCCAGTCCTGTCTCCTGTCTAGTGAGTAATTTCCGATAGTCTCACCTGAGCTGTGAGGTTTGCCTGGACTTGGGGAGGGGTGGTGGCGGAGGCTTATTGAGTCTGTGTTCAAGAGGAGCTCTCGACTTTCCTCCACCTGAGCCAGGCTGCACGCAAAGCTCACAGGGCCTGACTTGTCACTGGCCCAGAGACTGGCTCACATGGTCCCTGTCTCCTCCCCCACGCTTGCTGACCTGTCTGTGGTATCAGTCTTCCTCACTTGGCTTTGGTCTGATGGTTTTTATCCAACTCACCTTTATTCATCTTTCTGTGTTGGTGCTAAACTCCTAGAGGTCATGGACCATCTCTGTGCATCTGTCCTGAGTCACGGGGAAGAGCCTTGCTGACTGCTCCTGTCACCAAGTCAGATTTCCCAGGTCGGGTCGGAACTGTATGGACAGAGGCACAGGCAAGGGGGCTGTGGCATCAGTGTGCACCCTGGCTGTGCCTTGTTTGGGTTTCCAAGGTGTGTCCACTTCATCAGTTCCTCAAGCCGAATGACCAGGTATCTGTTCTTTCCTTTCTGTCCCCCGAGGTATGACTGCCACTAGGAGGTGAGTCCGCATGGATCCGGGATGTGCGGCAGCCTCCTGCGTCCCAGTCACTGGACAGAGAGGTGAAGCGGGATGGGTTCTACCCACCACTGGGCTTGGACTCAGGCAGGGAGTTGGTAGCCTGAACACTAAGGAGCTGCTGTCAGAAAGGCCAGGGGCTTAGAGAATGATGTAGAAGCTCTGTAAATATCAGGACCTGAGTCCAGAATCTCAGATCAGGTAGGAGGCAACAGAAAATTACCAAGGGTTGGAGCCGAAAGTTGGATTCAGAATCCAGGAGTGGTCTAGGGACCGCCAGCACAAGCAGCATAAAGGAATGGGGCTGGGTGCACAGGCAAGGCCCCTCACTAGGCTCCCTCCTCTGCAGGGGTGGGGTCAGGCTGGCCAGCACGGGTCTGTGACCGGGGCATGTTCCTGACTCAGGCAGAGTGGAGGGTGGGCTGGGTCTGAGGCTCTGAAGGCCTTTTGGTCCTCTTGGCTTCTTTATCTCCTTGGTCACCTTGGTCTAACCTTCCCTCTGCAGTTGAAAGGAACTCCCTGGATGCTCATCCCACTGTTGTCCAGAGGTGGGTAGAGTCTGAAAGGAGGCAGTAGGTAAGCACAAGTGGCCAGTGGAAGCAGAGCCTGGGGGTCAGGAGATGGAAAGAACTGGGCACAGATGCCTGGCTGTGGCCAAAAAGAGAGTTTTTGCTGATCCTTTAGGGCTTAGATGTGCAATGTCCATTAGCGTTCAAAGCCAAAAACACATTGGCAGTTTGAGCAGGAATAATGGTATTGAAGAGGAAATGGGGTCAATGCAAGAAAGTAAAGTGCTGGCACACTTACCAGCACTCCAGTTAAAGAATTTGGAAAAGCCCAGGAGTTGCTGAAGCAGCATAAGACTTTGTAATAAATATTAAAGGAGGTGAATAGGAGAGGGAAGCCTGGCACAGCTGCCCCAGGCAAATGTGCAGGTTTTGTCTGCAGCTTACCCCTTCTCGTTGGGGCCTTATTCGTTGTGCAGATCTCTCCCATCCACTATTGTCAGTGACGTCAGCAGCTGTGAACTGTGTGCCCACTGTGTGCACAGCATATAGGCAGGCCCTGAAGATGCAAAGAAAGAAGTGAGAACGTCCAGGGCTCACACCGGGGCTGGGGAAGCATCTCTGCGGCTCTTACAAGGTCGGTGGACCCTGGGAGACTGCAGCTGCCTCTCTGTTGTTCTCTGTGACAGATGGCACAGTGTTTTTTCTTGAATTTTAGTATCATTCTTGACTGACAGCTCCCATGATGTGACTGCCTTTTCTGGCCTCAGCAGCACATGGCCCAGAGTCTGCAGTATGATCCACATTGTTTTTAGAGACATTGAGTTAGGAATACTGGGCACTTTACTAGCCCTCTCTTACCCCAGTCTCCTCGTCTGTAAAGTGAGGCAGCTTGACTTTGGAGCGGACACTTGACAAACTCTTTTAAAGACTAGATAGAGCAGTGCCTCGTATATTCTAAGTGCATTTGACTTCCTGGTGGATCTTGTTAAAATGCAAGTTCTGCATTCAGCACATCTGAGTGAAGCCTGAGAGTCTGCATTTTGAAAAAACTCTGAGGTGGTGCTGATGCTGCCGGTCCATGGACTACGCCTTGTATATCAAGAAAAAAGATCACATCATATGATATGATCCAAGACTTTCCACCAAATGGCCCTGGGTTTGAAGTCCAGTGCTGCTACTGTGTGATATTGAACAGGTTCCTTAATTTCTCTGAGCCTCAGTTTCCTCATCTGTAAATTGGGGCAATACCAGTAGTAATAACTACCTCTTTCATTTATTATTTTAGTACTTTGAGCCTTCTCTTTGTTTTTCTTGGTCAGTCTAGGTAAAGGTTTATTGATTTTATCTTTTTGAAGAATCAGCTATTGGTTGATTACATTGATTCTGCTTTTCTGTTCTCAATTTTTAAGAAAATCTCTATTCTAATCCTTATTATTTTTATCCTTCTGCCAAATTGAAGTTTAATTTTTCTCTCTCTCTCTTTTTTTACCCACTGTCTCAAGTTGGAATATTAGCTTATCAGTAGACTCCAGAACTTCAAAATTGCTTTATTGGGCAATTTCTGCTAGATAGTCATTGTCCAGGTGGGGAGACAGATTTTTGGAGCTTCCTACTCTGCCATGACAGAATTTTTTTAGGCAAGACTAGTTTTTTTAGGCAATCTTTGAGGTTTGTTTAGACCCCCAGTTGGGCTATTTCTATCAGCGTCTTTCCATAGTTCTGTCTGGTGAACTAGTTAGCCTATGTTTAAGCTTATTGTTCTTAATTAAAAGGATCCATTATTTTCTATAGGGGGCTTCCCTGGTAGCTCAACTGGTTAAAAATCCACTTGCAATGCAGGAGACCCCAGTCTGATTCCTGGGTTGAGACAGACGCTTTACCGTCTGAGCCACCATGGAAGTCCCATGGAGAAGAGATAGGCTACCCATTCTAGTATTCTTGGGCTTCCCTGGTGGCTCAGCTGATAAAGAATCCGCCTGCAATGAGAGCCACCTGGGTTCGATCCCTGGGTTGGGAAGATCCCTGGAGAAGGGAAAGGCTACCCACTCCAGTATTCTGGCCTGGAGAATTCCACGGACTGTATAGGATCGCAAAGAATTGGACAAAACTGAGCAACTTTCACTTTCAATGTTTTCTACAGCACTCTTAGGCTTGAACTACTGCACACTCTGTTTTAAATAAAGTTAGTTCTTTGGTGAGAGCTTTGAAAGAAAGAAAATGAAGTTGCCGACTCTGCTACCCCATGGACTGGGGCCCACCAGCCTCCTCCATCCGTGGAATTTTCCTGGTGAGAGTACTGGAGTGGGTTGTCATTTCCTTCTCCAGGGGATCTTCCTGACCCAAGGCTGGAACCTGGGTCTCTCACATTGCAAGCAGACGCTTTACCATCTGAGCCACAGAGAAGCCCTGATGAGAGTTTTGGAGCTCTCTTTTCTTATGGACTGCCTTTCCCTTGGGCAAACTCCTGAACCGCAACTGTGAGCAATGGCTGGTATAGTAGTCCCTCCCTAGTCTTCTTGGCTTGCTGCTACCCTACAGGTGAGCACTGGGATGGGGGTGAGTGAGGCCCCAGTGTTCTTGGTTTGTCAAGCCTGAGATAAAACCTCCATACTAAGTGTTAAAGCCGGATGGTAGGAAAGCTTTCAAGAATCCAGCGCCTGTACCTGCAGTTAAATGGAATGAGAAAGGTAGGAGAGTGGCTCGCCTCTCCCAGTGAAATACAATAGCCGTTGATTGGGAGATGAGGGAAGAGGAAGTCTTGTCTTCTTGATCACACCTCTTTTGAGTACAGCTTCCATCAAGCTGAGATGGGATAGGGAGAGCGAGGACATAGGTCATGGTTCATATGCCACATACCTTATCAAGTTTAATATATTTTCTTGAATAAATGTTTATCCTATTGTTCTTATCAAGGTTAATATATTTTCTTGAATAAATGTTTCTTCTTTTGTTGTATGCCCTTAGGACAATTTCCAAAGATTTCAAATGATTGTTTTAGAAGTGATTTTCATGAGCTTTGCTTGTTTTACTGGGGACTAGATCTGCTAGCTCCTCCTGATACCATCCTGGAAGTGAAATTCCCACCGGTTTTACACCCCACTGATAAAGTATTTTCTTTGGGGCATTTTGATCGATATCATTACTTTGTTTAGAAACTTTCAGAATTCCTGTACCAGAGACCACTATTTGGTCTCTGATTTAATAGCCATTTTCTCCTTCTTCCTCAAGCACATAATTCCAATGTTACTTTAGGCAGCAATGTACCCAGATAAAAGACTATATGGCAGTTAGGTGTGGCCAAGTGAGTTCTGATCTATGAGTTGTAAGTAGTCGTACTGCCTGTGTCTTGAAGAAAACTGCTTAAAGGGAGTTGTTCAGTCAGGTTGTGAGCCTTCATCTCTCTGGTTGACTAGAATACGGTCTTGATGGCTGGAGTGCTGGCTGTCATCTTGGACAGTTAGGCAGTTCTAGGGGTGGAGGTCACACAGTGAGGATGGAGTAGAAACACAGGAAACATTTCACTTTCATTACTGAGTCCTTTGTCATTTCCCAGGGCCGCCATATCAGTCCTAGGTTGCTTTCTTACAGTGAGTATGAATCCTTGTGTGTTGAAGCCACTGTTTTCAAATATCTCTCAAATGTCACCTCCTCTAAGAAATTGTACTTGACCCCTCTACATCTAGAAATGGTCTCTCTTTCCTTTAAATTCTCATTGACACTTACCTCTAACTCCCTGAGCCCTGATACCTAATATAAATTCCTCCTTGGATCAATACTACTTAGTTTTAGACTCAAAGGAATTAGATGGCTAGCCTAATAAAATCTAGTCCAGATCATCTAAGGCCAACTATAGGGGATGAACCAACAAGTGAGGAGTGCTAACTGGACCTTGAAGCCGTCATCCCCTCTCTGAGATTCACTTCTCTCCTGCAGTGTTCTCACTGTTACCTATGGGCTGACTTCGGGGACCACTGCTTTACTTTTGAGGGTTCAACCCAAGTATGAGGTCATACAACATTCAACTATTCCCTTATTTCCATCTGGCACAGCTGAGAACAGGCTAGAAGATATTCTTTGAAGATAATTGAAAGCTGAGAGTAACAAAGGAGAAATAAACAAAGACAGTAAAATAACACTGCTGCTGCTGCTGCTAAGTGTCCAACTCTGCGACCCCGCTCCCAGCTCCGCTCTCCCTGGGATTCTCCAGGCACTAGGTAATCTCGTTTACTCATCTTCAGCTTGGAGGCCCTGCTGCATACTTTGCGGCCTCCGAGTAGCAGATAACTTTGGTTCCTTGTCATCTTGACGTTCCAGTGGCCAAACTATCCAGATGCAGCCATTACATTATCTTAAAACCTTTGGAATGTGAAGGTAATGGACGTCTGTATCTGGCATGCCCAAGCTGAGACCTGGATCCTAATAGTTTCTGGAACTTGATAATGAAGAGGATAAAAGACAAACAACTTTTGTCATTTAAAATCTCCCTTGTAGAGGTAATTATTTTGGACCTAGAATTACATTCAAATGGAAATTTTATAAATGCAAATATACAACAAATATCTTCTTTTAAATGAAGGTGTTTGAGACTAGTTCCCAGGAGCTAAACTTAGAACTGAAAATGTCATCCTTGCTGGCTGCTGATGGTATCTATCACTGCAAATCTGGTCACTTTGGGAGAAAATACCCTTAACTAAAAAGGGGCCAATAATGGTAGAAGAGCTAGCACGGTGCCTGAGTCTTAGACTTGCACTGAACCCCTGTTTTAATCAAGATATGGAGGTTAGGAGATCACAGGACTGTTTTCAAGGAAGGATTTTTGAGACTCAGGGCTTAAGGCAAAATTTCAGGGCAGGTGACAGCTGGCTAAGAGCTAATAATAAAAAATAAAAATAACAGCAAACACTTCTATACAGCTTATTCTGCCACACATTGCTCTAACACATAATACTTGATGTGTATTATTTTATTAATCCTCACAGTAACCTTTGAAGTAGTATGATTGTCACCCCCATTTTATGGATGAGTAAACTGAGGCACAGGAGGTTCACTATGTGATAAAGTGAAGTTGGAATTGAAACCCATGCAGTGCAGCTCCAGAGCTTGAGCTCTTCTCTATTGTTTACATAAGGCAAGTGTCTGTTTCTTTCTACCTTTACATGAGACCCTGAGCTCTTATTAATGGCATTTCATCTTCCTTATGAAGCTGAATATTCCTGATGGACAGAAAAAAATGAGTGATTTCATCCACTTATTCTTCATCTGACCCTTTATTGAACTTGCCATATTTGGTCTATTAGCTTTGTAGCTAACTCATTCTTTAAAGGTGGTGTTGGTAGTAATCATATTTCCTGCAATTGTATATAGCTTTGCTTTCCCTTTTTCTATAGTTGTGCCTCTCATTTTTGTATATTGCCTTATGTATGTGTAATTTATGGAATAGCAAAAGTGGAATTAAGTTTTAGAGTGGCTATTGGACAGATAAATGTGAGATCAGAGTATATGGTGCAGAGTAAGTAATTAAGCTCCTACAGTAATTTAGGTGTGATGTCAAGAGAACTTAGTCTAGGATAATTGCTAGGCATGTATAAGGAGGGACATACATGAACAATATTTAATTATTTATTGCTTCTATGCTTCATTTTATTTTTTTAGCTTTTTATTTTATATTGGGGTATAGCTGATTAACAATGCTGTGACAGTTTCAGGTGAATGGTGAAGGGACTTAGCTATATATTTACATTTTCTTCCCCAAATTCCCTTCCCATCCAGGCTGGCACATAACACTGAGCAGAGTTCTCTGTCCTATGTAGTTGGATCTTGTTGGTTATCCATTTTAAATACAGCAGTGTGTATATCTCCATCCCAAACTCCCTAACTATCCCTTCCTACCACCCTTTCCCCTGGCAAGCATAAGATTGTCAGGAACAATATTTTGCACAAAGAATGTACTGGGCTTAGTGATGTGTGTGAACAATTAAAAACATCCTACCTGAAACCTGAAATCTAGTACTCTACCTGATGGTGATAATTTGTAACAAATGTTAGTATCAATTGAAAACATGTGTCTGGTCATCTAAAAGGGGGTAAGAGGAAAAGAATGAATCCCAGTTTTCAGTTTATGACAGCATTAGCAGATATAATAAATTCTATTAGATTACAGATCAATAATCAGATATATATATTTATATACAGATAGATTCTATCTTTATCCATCCACCCATTTATCTATGGATCTATCCACTTAACAGTCTATCTAGTCGAATCTTCATGGTTCAGTCTTTGATCCCTGAACTATCCAGCCCCATTGCTTATCTACCTGCTTCAGAATCACAAGCTTCTCTTTTTTTACTCAAAACCACGAGCATCCTTCCCCCTGTCACACCTACCTCAAATTCTATCCCCATCCTTCCTCCCATCTTAGTTTAAATGGCACTTGCTCCAGCCAACACCACCACACACTGCACTTTTCTTTCCAAAATATTGATACTTGCCACAATTGCAGTTCAATAGGTATTTGTGTAACTGTGATGTCCGTTGCCCTCACTAGACCATAAACTCCATGAGAGCATATTTGTTTTTGCTGAATCCCTGATGCCCAGCACAGTGCCTGGAATGTAATTCCTAATCCACAGTCCTTCTTGCATGGATTTATGACTATCAAAACCAAATCTTAATTTATTAGCCCCTGGGTATAGCTCTTCTAGTTTCTAGAGTAACATTTTGTCTGTTGTGCACCATCTGGTCTTCACATCAAACCTGTGAGATTTGGGACCTGTAGCTGGCATCTTACAGGTGACTGTGTTTCCTCCTGCACCATCTCCTTCCATGCTCACTTACAGCCTCATCACTCACCCACCAGCACTCTGCTCTGAACACAGCATACTCACAGGTCTCTCTCCCTGCTGAGCATGTGCCTCCGTTGTGGATGCCCTGGTGCCCCCCCACACACCCCCTTACCAGCTTGTGCTCCCCTCCCCTGGTGCTGGAAGCTCTCTAGAGCGCCTCTGTAGAGAGCTGGCCTGCTCTTAACCTGAGAGACGACTCCACACATCCAGTGACTGACCAAAACCGGGATACAAAAGACTGCCCCCTTCCTCATGGGGGTGTAGTTATATGTCAGAGTTTCCTGTTGGGACCATTCTAGAGCCAGTCTCCTGTGGCCTCACCACACCTCACTCATCTGTTCCCTTCACTCTTCAAGAAACCCCTGCCATGGGACTGCCCACCCTGGGCTCTGCTTCTGGGGAACTCTTCATCCTACCAAGCTTTTCCACCAAAGACAACCTTCTGCCTGGAAGTGGTAAGACTGGTGAGTGCAGGCAGCCTGGTCCTCAGAGAAGTGGCACCCAAGGGTTGGGTGGTCCCCACTGGCAGGTGTGGTGGGGTCTTTACAGAGTTGGCATTTCTAGATGAAGACAAGTCAAAATGACAGAAGAGGTTGCTTCTTATCTCTCAAATCTACCAGAGATACCACTTGTTACCATTTTTTGTTAACCCTCATCATGCCCCTCTTTTTAATTCTACCACTACTGGAGACTCTTCTCAGTCTATTTCTGACTCTGATTCTTCCCCCATTTCAGTCTCCGGCCCCCAATCATATTCCATCAAATGCACCATTTTTGCTCCCAATATGCTATAGAGGTATTGGGGTGAAGCAGCCAGGAGTGACTTTCCCTGGGCGACTGAGGCACCTCCCTCCCTTCCTTGGTGAGCTGACCCCCCCTCCCCCAGAGGAAGAGAAGCAATACTCGCCCCTCAGCCTCCATTCTCTCACTCCTGACACGTGAACACGGAAGAAGGGGAGCTGTGGTTACACACAGGAGTTTGCATTCATGCAGCCTGGCTATCTCAAGTCCCAGCACTACTGGCCCCGCTTGATGTCCAGGATTCCAAACAGGCAGCCCCGAGAGAAGCTGGAGCCTTCTCCTGCCTGCCCGGGGCCTGCCGCCCTCTTCTGGGGTCTGGCAGTGGAGACCCCACCTCTCCTCCACAAAGACATGGCCTTGCTCTGTGACCGTGACAGGTCCACTCCTCTGAAACCCCAGGTTCGGTTATTTTCCAGGTCTCTTCTCCCCTGGACGGTAAACTCTAGGAAGGCAGGCGCCAGCCCTTGCTTATCTTAGTGGCTCCTGTGGTAGCAAGAACATACATGTTACTTTTGAGTTGAAAGTTCTTAAAGCTGTGCGGCACAGTTTCCTATGGTGAAGTCTTACAATCAGTATAAATATTTTCCTTTGATTTGGATCTTCCAATAACACAACCAGAAGTATATTAAAGTGAAATTTCCCTGGTGGTCCAGTGATTAAGACTCCTTGCTTCCACTGCAGGGGCTGTGGGGCTTCCCTAGTAG
>SJYQ01000680.1:1433226-1563370 GCA_006410935.1 Redunca redunca
TATATATATATATATATATATGTATAGATTATATATTTATATATATGTAGATTTGCTCGTTAGAGCCATTTTTTAATATTTATATTTTAGGGCAGGGAGGCCTGTAGGTATCCTCAAACTTTTTTAAAATAGGAAGACATGTTTTGCTTTTTAAGACTCCTCAGGCTTACCTGACATTTAGAAGACAGGCAAAGAGTGGGCTGTGATGAGAGGCCTCCAGGCAGAACAGGAACCTTTCACACAATTTGTTTTGTCCCATGCATGGAAAATCCCCAAACCATTTCTGTGTCTTTTTGAAATAAATCGAGTCAGTCTCAAGACCCTTCTTGCTCCCTGATCCTGGTCCTCTTCACCCTCTGACTGCATCCTGCTTGCAGATGGAGACTGCAGGTGGGCACAGGGCACATGACCCACTTTCAGATGAAAGAGGATGGGATGTATTCGTTTTTTCAGCTTTACACATGCGTTTTAATTGGTGTACAGTTGCTTTACAACGTTGTGTTAGTTTCTGCTCTACGGCAAAGCGACTCAGCTATGCATGCATATTTCCTCTTATTTTGGATCGCCTTCCCATTGAGGTCATCACAGAGAGCTGAGTAGAGCTCCCTGAGCTATACAGCAGGTTTTCATCAGTTCTCTCTTTTATGCATGGTAGTATGTATATGTCAGTCCCAAACACCTGATTCATACCACCCCTGCCTACACGTATTTTAAAATAAGTATCCCTCCCTCCTCCCCTCCCTTCCTCCCTGCTTCCTGTTTCCTTCCACCCTCCTCATGCTAGTAAACGGCCTCTGTGTGTCCTCACCATAGTCGGCTTGGGCTGCCGTAACCAAATACCATAGTCTGGGGGGTTTAAACAACAGAAAATTATTTCCTCACAGTTCTGGAGGTGGGGGAGTCCACGATCAAGGTTCCGTCAGGGTCAGGTTGTGGTGAGAGCTCTCTGGCTACAGATGGGCACCTTCTCACTGTGCCTTCGCATGGTAGAGAGAGAGGAGGGTATTTCTCTCTTCCTCTTCATTTTTTTTTCACTTTCAGTTTTGTATTGGAGTATTTCTGATTAACAATGTTGTGATAGTTTCAGGTGGGCAGCAAAAGGACCCAGCCATACATACACAGATACCCATTCTCTCCCAAATTCCTCTCCCAACCAGGCTGCCACAAAACATTGAGCAGAGTTCCATATGCTATACCGTAGGTCCCTGTTGGTTATCCATTTTAAGTAGACCAGTGTCTACCTGTCCATCCCAAACTCCCTAACTGTCTCTTCCTCCCATCCCCTCTTCCAACAATTATAAGTTTGTTTTCCAAGTCTGTGAGTCTCTTTCTGCTTTGTAAGTAAGTTCATTTGAATAATTGCTTTTTAGATTCCACATATAAGGGATGTCATACAATATTTCTCCTTCTCTGTCTGACTTACTTCACTCAGTATGACAACCTCTAGGTCCATCCATGTTGCTGCAAATGGCATTATTTCATTCTTTTTCATGGCTGAGTAATATTCTGTTGTATATATGTACTATATCTTCTTTATCCATTCCTCTGTCTATGGACATTTAGGTTGCTGGTAGAACTCATGAATAAATTTGGTAAAGTTGCAGGTTACAAAATTAATACACAGAAATCTATTGCATTTCTATATACTAACAATGAAAGATCAGAAAGAGAAATTCAAGAAACAATTCCATTTACAATTGCATCTTCCTCTTCTTCTAAGGCCACAGTCTATCAGATTAAGACCTTACTCTTATGATCTCATTTAACCTTAATTACCTTTCCAAAGACCTCATCTCCAGAGATGGTCACATTAGGATTTCAACATATGAATTTGAGGGGGACACAATTCAATTCATATTTACAGCCTTGCACGGGGATTTTGCAGTTCTCTCTCACTCTGTCTTGGCCAGTGTTAGCAAGTATGAGGCTAGTAGAGGCTTGAAAAGTACATGCACATTTGTACCTAATCTTTTACATAGTTGGGCTTGCTCATTCTACCTCACTGTAAGAACGTGCCTAGGCTTGTTTCCTGGGGTGGTGGAGAAACGTGGAGAGGAGACTGGACCATCTTAGACTAACTGACAGCCAGCTGATCCCCTGAAATGTGAGCGAGTCCAGCCAGGTCAGCAGAAATGTGCAGTGAGTCATAGATTGGCAAGAAATAATACACAGTTGTTGTTTCAGGCCACTGTGAGTGAGACCAAAAGGCTAAAGCTACCCGTCTGATCCCCATTCAGTAGGAAGGGCTGTCTCTTTGGCTCTGCGGTACAGTGAAGCCAAAGTGGATCCACGGGATGAGAGAGTGATGAGTCTCTCCAGTTCTTTCCCTGGATTTGTATCTCATTGGTGTTGCTAACTGGGCTTAGAACTCTTTTCTCACCTGGTCACTCCTCTCCTTAAAAACCTCCAGTGATTTCCCAGAGTCAGCTGAATGCCACCCAGACATCACCACCTGTGGCCCAAGGCTCTCAGTAATTTGGCATAAATGCACTTTTCCAATTTTAATTCTCAGGTGTCTCCTTTCAAGTTTGCACTTCTTGTTCCCTGAAGGTACAAATGCTTGCTTGCATGGTATTTCTGTCACTTCCAGTAGGAAGTCTGCATCTGTACACATTTCAGGGTTTGATTTATGTTGCCCTCTCAGAAGAATTGTACATATCTCCCCTCCTATCTGTAGGGTAAGAGAAAGTTGCCTTCTTTGTGTTGCAACATTGGGTGTTGTTACTCTTCATAATCTTTGGCGATTTAGTAGGCATTCCTTTGGTTAGTAATATGGCTGAATAGTCTTTCATGCATTTAATTCTTTTGTTTACTGAGTGTTTATGCTCTGGCTAATTTTTTTTCTGTTGTACATTACAACTGTCATATTGATTAGTAAGCATCCTTTATTAATGATATCGACTCTTTGTCATATATGTTGCAATGCCTTCCTTCGCTGATTATTTACTTGTTTGTTTATTTATTTTTGTCTGTACTGGGTCTTCATTGCCCTGTGTGTACTTTAGTTGTGGTGCGTGGACTTCTCATTGCAGTGTCCTCTCTTGTTGCAGGGCATGGACTCTAGAGTGCAGGCTGAGTAGTTGTGGTGCAGTTGCCCCAAGGTATGTGGGATCTAGTTCCCTGACCAAGGATTGAACCTGTGTACCCTGTATTGGCAGGTGGATTCTTAACCACTGGACCACCAGGAAAGTCCCTGTGTATGGTTTTTGATATGTAGGATTTTATATTTTTATGACGTTTAGTATATTTATTCCTTTGATAGGAGCCATCTTAAGTTTTTTGTTGTTTGGAATGGCTGTTTCTCTTTTAATCTCTGTATATCTTGTCTCCCGATTAGACTGAAGCTCTTTGAGTGAAAGGTCTGTTTCTAAAGTTGTACTTCTCAGGTCTACGCTCTCCCCCATTTCAATGTAAATGGAAGTGCGCTTAGACCTAGTGATTTACATCTAATCAGGGAAGTATGGAAACATGATTGGATGAGATTAAGCTATGAAAGACTGTGATTTTGGGCTTGTTTTCTCTCTCTCACTTGCTCTGATGATATCTACAGCTCTTGAGAGGCTCACTGGACAAAGAACAAAGGGTAGCCTCTGGCCAACAACCAGAGAGGAATGGAATCCTGCCCCAAACCACAAGAATGAGCAGAAAATGGATCCTTCCCCAGTTTGAGCCTAGAGATGGTTGCCGCCATGGCTGCCTGAAAGATGAAACCTGGGCCACAGGATTCAGCTAAGGGATGCCCAACTCCTGACCCACTGTGAATGTTGTTTTAAGCCTCTAACTGTTGGGGTAATTTGTTATGCAGCAGTAGGTAACTAATACCAGTGTTGAAGAAAAGGCTTCTCATCTTTGGGTACTTTCTCTGACCTCTGTTGAAGAAAACTATCTCGCTTACTGTTTCAAAAAGTAAAGGAGAACCTCCATAGGGAACCACATCCTTCTTGGAATTCTTGGTCTTTTTAACATATTTACAACGAGTTGATTTGCTGAGGATGGTGCTATTTTTCTCCATTGTTGGTGATAGGAGATGTGTTTATATTTACTCCTCTTTCTGATGGTGTCTGAGGAGGATGGGGCTGCTGCCTAGAAAAGCCCCATGTATTTGCTGAGCACACTGATGAGTTAGAGGCTGCAAGGCTGGAATGGAGCTGGGACGCCACGGACTTGCTCTGCATCAGGGAGGAACGATGCAGGAAAAGTTGGGACCTGGAGAGAGGAGTCGCATGGGTGCTGGGATGCAAAGAGACCCTCCCTGGTGCACGATGGAGATGGAACTTCGGAGACATAAGTCTGAGTTTTAAATAGTTCTCTGTGGAGTGTGCAATAGAAATCCCCAATCTGTGATTCCTGTTACATTTTCAGTAAAGTTGAATTCCTTCTAATGCTTTCCTGAGAGTGGATTTTTAGAGGAACTAGCAACGTTGAACCCTGTCTCCAAGTAGGGACTGAATGAAGTTAGATACAGTTGCTAAAAAATGAGGGAATCGCTGACATTCAGGTCACACTAGGATTGTGCTGCCAGCCTGGAGAAGGGCAGGGGCACCCATGCCCCTCACCTCCTGCATCTTGACTCCTAACTAGGCCTGGTGCCTGGTAGCCAGTGTCCTGCACAGGTGGGTCCCTACCTCCTCCCCTAGGACATAAAAGAGTTTGGCTTTTCTCTCTCCTCTCCCTCTTTAGAGTTAATAGTTATCCATCTTATTCATCCAGTGCCCTGGATTTTTTCTTTCTTTCTTTTTTTTTTTTTTTCCTGCAGGAATTAATAAAAGGTTTAATCAGTAAAATAAATTTCAGTTGATATGTCAGCTCCTCTACAAGGAAACAGGCAAGAAAACATGCTTTCTCTTTCAGACCAGCTAATGTCATGATAAAAGGAAGTGAGTCTTTGCTTCTTCCCCGCAGAGCTGGGTTATCTGGACATCTTGAGGTGCTATAGTTTAAAAGATATCCTGATTTTCCATTCCATGGAAATAGACATTTTTTTGTGTGCAAGTTTTAAAGGGATTTTAAACACTAAAAAACATCTCCACCTGTTCATTTGGTTTTTAATCTTTACTGGGGCCAGATATTTTTTGTACTTACAGGAATGGAGCTGGGCCCAGGCCATCAGAAATGATTAAACCCACATCAGAACCTGCAGACCCCAGGGTTTAAGTTAAATGACAATCCCAGTGACTGCCTAAGATGGGGAGCTGATGTGAAAATTGAAGCAATTACCTAGATCACTCAGGCAGAAGGATTTCTGAGACTTTTTTTTCCTTGAACAATCCAGATAATTGCTTCAATTTGCACTTCTCACTGGCAGTGGAGACTGGGATAGAAACTGTTATCTAGGACTGAGCTGAATAGAGAAGCAAAGTGTTCAGAAAATGACTCTGATCACTCCAGAGACAAGGGGGATGGGGAGGGATTCACATGCCTTGATTTCTATCAGGCTAAAGTCACTCAAAGGGAGACTGTTCACTTTTTCCCAAATGATTCAGATAATTCCTTATTTATTTTCTGTCTCATCTCAACACTGAAGTTTTAGGGTCAAGCAGGTGTTACTGGTGGAGGTGTTGGAAGAAATAGTGGCTGGGGAACTTGGAATCTATTTGAAGCCCTTTCCTTGTGCCTTTACCCTTAATTCCTCAGTTCATTAACTGCCCTCAAAGGGCTTTTACATTCCAGCTTCAAGAAGGCTTTGCTGGGCCAGGAAGGATAGCAGTGGAGAAGCACCTCCCAACTCTTTGGCTGCACCAGGTCTTAGTTGCGGCACTCTAATCTTCAATCTTCAAATTGCAGCATGTGGACTCTTAGTTGTGGCACGTGGGATCTAGTTCCCCGACTAGTGACTGAACCCGGGCCCCCAGCATTGGGAAGGCAGACTCTTAGCTACTGGGCCACCAGGGAAGTCCCCATACCTCTTCACATACCCATGAGCAAAATTCAGGACAGCAGGACTTGACCCAGCCCTGAAGCAGATGATGCCTTTATAGGACCCTCTAGGGATTCATTGCTGCAATGGGAAATTCACATTTGTTGAATAAATGAGTAAATAATGCATGAATGCAAGACATTTATTGAGTTGCCATTTTGAGCCTATTCTTATGCTGGGCCTTGGAATAATTCCCTTTGTATTAATACATACTTTTCTTTCTTCTTCTCATGTTTTCTTAGAAGCAGTGATTCTTCCAATCTCTTCACAACTTCTCCTGGACTTTATTTCCAAGCATTTGGGCACATACTTCTCTTTCAATTCTCACTTATCCAGAAGAGATGATATTTTCAGCACCATTTCAACAGATGGTATAAAAAAATCATTCAGTGAAGCTGAATATCTTTCCCAAAGTCACAGAACTTGTTAGCAGCAGAATGAATGAAAAATGCAGGTCCAAGAGCTTACCTGGTAGTCGAGTGGTAGAACTCTATGTGTTCAGTGCAGGGGACTTGGGTTCAATCTCTGATTGGGTAACAGATCCCACATATTGTGGGGCCTGGCCAAAATAAATACATAAAAGAAAGAAAAGAAGAGAAAATGAGCTTCAAAATTCTCTTTAAAAAATGTAGGTCCTAAGCCCAAGGCTCCACCTACAAGGCAAGATCATTATTTCCAGGTTCATGTATTTATTCATTTGTCCTTGCCATTATTGTGATCACGTTGGGCATGGACTGATGATCCAGAAAATGTTTGTATAAAGCACATAAATACTGCATGACCTCCACAACATAGATAAGGGAGCAAGACATATTTAGCAGAAAGAAAAATACTATGTAGACAAAGGAACTAGAGGACAGAACCAGACCACAGTAGGAATATCACTGCAAGATAATAGAGCTCAGGTACAAAATCAAAGGGACTGACAGCCTGAGAGAGCAGAGACTTCTGTGGGCTAGAGTGTTTCAAGAAGTTTTTCTAAAAATCAGTTTCTTTTTCCTTCACTGTTAAAACAGTTTTTAAAATTGAGATATAATTGACATATAGCGTTATATTCATATATGTATGTATTGTGAAACCATAAATTTATTTAACATCCATCTCCATACATAGTTAGAAATTTTTTTCATGATGAGAATTTTTAAGATTTACTCTTAGCAACCTTCAAATATGCAATGCAGTATTGTTAACTATAGTCACCATGCTGCACAATATATCTCTAGGACTCATTTATCTTAAAAACATTTTTTTAGTTGGAGTATAGTTGCTTTACAATGTTGTATTAGTTTCTGCTGCACAGCAAAGTGAATCAGGTATTCATAAACATATATTCCCTGTTTTTTAGATACCTTTCCGACTTAGGTCACTGCTAGTGGTAAAGATCCAACCAGTCCATTCTGAAGATCAGCCCTGGGATTTCTTTGGAAGGACTGATGCTGAAGCTGAAACTCCAATACTTTGGCCACCTCATGTGAAGAGTTGACTCATTGGAAAAGACTCTGATGCTGGGAGGGATTGGGGGCAGGAGGAGAAGGGGATGACAGAGGATGAGATGGCTGGATGGCATCACTGACTCGATGGACGTGAGTCTGAGTGAACTCTGGGAGTTGGTGATGGACAGGAAGGCCTGGCATGCTGCGGTTCATGGGGTCGCAAAGAGTCGGACACGACTGAGCGACTGAACTGACTGACTGAGTGGTAAAGAACTTGCCTCCCAGTGCAGGAGACGTAAGAAACACAGGTTTGATCCCTGGATTGAGAAGATTCCCTGGAGGAGGAAATGGCAACCCACTTCAGTATTCTTGCCTGGAAAATCTCACTGGCAGAGGAGCCTGGTGGGCCAGGGTCCGTAGGGCTGCTGAGTCAGATACAACTGAAACGACTTAGCATGCAGCATGGTTCGCATGCAGTGCATAGGCACAGAGCATTGAGTAGAGCTCCCTGTGCTGAACAGCAGGTTCTCATAGTGATTTATTTTATACATAGCATCGATAGTGTATATATATAGTTCAATCCCAGCCTCCCGATTCATGCCACCTTTCCCTCCCTTTTTGGTATACCCATCAATTTTTTTCTAGAATTTATTTATCTTATAGCTAGAAGTTTTCACCTTTTAAAGAATACATTTATTTACTTATTTGACTGTACTGGGTCTTAGTTGTGTCATGTGGGATCTTTAGTTATCACAAGTGGGATCTAGTTCCCTGACCAGGGATCAAACCCCAGGCCCCCTGCAGTGGGAGCTTGGAGTCTTAGCCACTGGACCACCAGGGAAGTCCCAGAAGTTTGTACCTTTTGACTTCCTTCACCCATTTCATCCCCCACTTTGGCAACCTACCAATCTGGTTTCAGTATCTATATGTTTGGTTTGGTTTTCTTAGATTCTGCATGTAAGTGAGACCATACAGTATTTCTTTCTCTGGCTTGTTTCACTTAGCCTCTTGATGTAACTGTTCATGAATTTCACTCTGGTCATGTGGGGTTTTTCACTGTCTGGGGCATGTAAATTAATCTGACCTTCAGACTGTTCCTTGCTCACCTCTTCCCTGCACAGGAAGCTGACTTGAACAGGCAAATTTACTGGGCAAGAAAAAAGTCTAGAGAAGGTGTGCTTTGGGTTGTTCAGGCTCAGTGGCTTGATCATATAATCAAAGACCCAGGGGTTTTGGTCTGTTGGCTCTGTTGTCCAGAGCTTGGCTTCATCCTAAACTTTGTTCTCCACACAGTCACAAAATGTTTCAGTAGCAATTGAATGTGGAATGTTATCCTCCAGACAGGGAGAGAAATTTTAGGAAATAGAATGTCTTTCCAAAAATTTAGCAAATGTTTCCTCTATCTCCTTGGCTTCATCCTGTCCATCCCTGAGTGTGGGATTTTGATGAGACTAACCAAAGCCATGCCCAGAGTTGGGGACATTTGTCCACAGTGTGTTCTAGCTTCTCAGTGGGGAGGCGTGGGATGGATGGCAGGGAGTTAACCAGTGACCTCAATGCCTCCCCCCACCTTTTACTCCTTCCCCTGGGGAAATCTATTACTAATTTGTTTGTTTCTCCAGCTTTACTGCAACATAATAGACTTATAATGTTGTGTAAGTTTAGGGTATCTGCTGCTGTTGCTTAGTCGTTTCAGTCATGTCCAACCCTGTGCCACCCTATGGACTGTAGCCCTTCAGGCTCCTCTGTCCATGGAATTCTCCAGGCAAGACTACTGGAGTGGGTTGCCATTCCCTCCTCAAGGGAATCTTCCCAACCCAGGAATTGAACCCAGATCTCCTGCACTGTAGGCAGATTCTTTACCACTGAGCCACCAGGGAAGCTTGAGTTTAAGGTATACAGCTTGTTAATTTGATACACTTATAATTTGCAAGAGGATTATCACTATAGTGATCTAAAGCCTACATTGTCTGTGTGTGCTCAGTTGCTTAGTCTTTTCCGACTCTTTTCGACCCCAAGGACGTAGCCCGCCAGGCTCCTCTGTCCATGGTATTCTCCAGGCAAGAACATTAGAGTGGGTTGCCATTCCCTTCTCCAGGGGATCTTCCTGACCCAGGGGTCAAACGCATGCCCTCTGCGGTGCAAGCACTGAATCTTAACCACTGGACCAGGGAAGTCCCAAGTTCTCCTTCAGACTCAGTGGCTCTGGGTGGATTTCTATCACCTTCCAGGGTAAGAGCCCTGGTATACATACTTACTATTAGGCATGAATGCTTGACTTCAGGAGAGTAAATGCTTAAACAAAGTACAAGAAGCAAGCAGAGCAAGAGATAAATTTAAATAGAAGAAGCCACAAGTAGTTTGGTGTTTATCAGAGTGTAAATGTCAAGACAAGAAGCAGTAAGAGATGTGGCTAATAAGTACACAGAAATCTGATCGTAGGACCTGGATGTAGTTTGCAAAGAACTTTGGACTTGATAATATATCTGTTCATTCTACAGGATTATAAACAGGTATTAGGGAGAGGGTCTGTAAACTATACAACGTGTGTGTGTTAGTTGCTTAGTTGTGTCCAACTCTTTGCCAGCCCATGAACTGGAGTGTGCCAAGCTCCTCTGTCCCTGGGATTCTCCAGGCAAGAACACTGGAGTGGATTGCCATTTCCTTCTTCAATGCATGAAAGTGAAAAGTGAAAGTGAAGACGCTCAGTCCTGTCCAACTGTTAGCGACCCCATGGATTGCAGCCTGCCAGGCTCCTCCATTCATGGAATTTTCCAAGCAAGAGTGACCCTCTGAAATAGCGTGAAAAAAATCTGTGGTTGTGTACAGGTTTATTTCTCTTTGTTTCCATTATGGAAAATGTCCCTAACTTTCATCACATATTAACGAAGTTCCTGACCCAAAAAATGTATGAACAAACTTTTTCAGGAGTTACTGGCTTCAAATATCCATGCAAATCTCATTTCCCTTCTAATTTCCTCACAATGCTTAAAAACTGTTGAGCACAAAGAAAATGCTCCATAACTGTTTGGTTGGACACGGTCTTAAGAGGGGACTTTCCTGTGGGATCATGAAAAGATGTAAGGAGAAACAGATTTAACGGCCTAGATCTGATAGATAGAGTGCCTGATGAACTACGGAATGAGGTTCGTGACATTGTACAGGAGACAGGGATCAAGACCATCCCCATGGAAAAGAAATGCAAAAAAGCAAAATGGCTGTCTGGGGAGGACTTACAAATAGCTGTGAAAAGAAGAGATGCGAAAAGCAAAGGAGAAAAGGTAAGATATAAGCATCTGAATGCAGAGTTCCAAAGAATAGCAAGGAGAAATAAGAAAGCCTTCCTCTGCGATCAATGCAAAGAAATAGAGGAAAAGAATAGAATGGGAAAGACTAGAGATTTCTTCAAGAAAATTAGAGATACCAAGGGAACATTTCATGCAAAGATGGGCTCGATAAAGGACAGAAATGGTATGGACCTAACAGAAGCAGAAGATATTAAGAAGAGGTGGCAAGAATACACAGAAGAACTGTACAAAAAAGATCTTCACGACCCAGATAATCACGATGGTGTGATCACTCACCTAGAGCCAGACATCCTGGAATGTGAAGTCAAGTGGGCCTTAGAAAGCATCACTACGAACAAAGCTAGTGGAGGTGATGGAATTCCAGTTGAGCTATTTCAAATCCTGAAAGATGATGCTGTGAAAGTGCTGCACTCAAATTTGGCAAATTTCCAGCAAATTTGGAAAACTCAGCAGTGGCCACAGGACTGGAAAAGGTCAGTTTTCATTCCAATCCCAAAGAAAGGCAATGCCAAAGAATGCTCAAACCACCGCACAATTGCACTCATCTCACATGCTAGTAAAGTAATGCTCAAAATTCTTCAAGCCAGGCTTCAGCAATATGTGAACCATGAACTTCCAGATGTTCAAGCTGGTTTTGGAAAAGGCAGAGGAACCAGAGATCAAATTGCCAACATCCGCTGGATCATGGAAAAAGGAAGAGAGTTCCAGAAAAACATCTAC
The DNA here is from genome assembly GCA_006410935.1 of Redunca redunca. Lineage (NCBI taxonomy): Eukaryota > Metazoa > Chordata > Mammalia > Artiodactyla > Bovidae > Redunca > Redunca redunca. The sequence goes on from SJYQ01000680.1 coordinate 1,444,605, forward strand.
TTCTGCTTTATTGACTATGCCAAAGCCTTTGACTGTGTGGATCACAATAAACTGTGGAAAATTCTGAGAGAGATGGAAATACCAGACCACCTGACCTGCCTCTTGAGAAACCTGTATGCAGGTCAGGAAGCAACAGTTAGAACTGGACATGGAACAACAGACTGGTTCCAAATAGGAAAAGGAGTATGTCAAGGCTGTATATTGTCACCCTGCTTATTTAACTTGTATGCAGAGTACATCATGAGAAATACTGAGCTGGAAGAAACACAAGCTGGAATCAAGATTGCTGGGAGAAATATCAATAACCTCAGATATGCAGATGACACCACGCTTGTGGCAGAAAATGAAGGGGAACTAAAGAGCCTCTTGATGAAAGTGAAAGAGGAGAGTGAAAATGTTGTCTTAAGCTCAACATTCAGAAAACGAAGATCATGGCATCTGGTCCCATCACTTCATTGGAAATAGATGGGGAAACAGTGTCAGATTTGGGGGGGCTCCAAAATCACTGCAGATGGTGACTGCAGCCATGAAATTAAAAGACGCTTACTCCTTGGAAGGAAAGTTATGAGCAACCTAGATAGCATATTCAAAAACAGACATTACTTTGCCGACTAGTCAAGGCTATGGTTTTTCCAGTAGTCATGTATGGATGTGAGAATTGGACTGTGAAGAAGACTGAGCGCCGACGAATTGATGCTTTTGAATTGTGGTGTTGGAGAAGACTCTTGAGAGTCCCTTGGATTGCAAGGAGATCCAACCAGTCCATCCTGAAGGAGATCAGTCTTGGGTGTTCTTTGGAAGGAATGATGCTAAAGCTGAAACTCCAGTCCTTTGGCCACCTGATGCGAAGAGTTGACTCATTGGAAAAGACTTTGATGCTGGGAGAGATTGGGGGCAGGAGGAGAAGGGGACTACAAAGGATGAGATGGCTGGATGGCATCACTGACTCGATGGATGTGAGTCTGAGTGAATTCCGGGAGTTGATGATGGACAGGGAGGCCTGGAGTGCTGCGATTCATGGGGTCGCAAAGAGTCGGACACGACTGAGCGACTGAACTGAACTGAACTGAACTGACCTTGTTAGTCATAGAGATTTTAACCGGGAATATTGGAAGTGACATCCATCGTTTTATTGACCTGGGCAGCCACCCAAGTTCTGCAGGTTCTCGGAAGCGTCACCCTAGACACCGCCGCTATCCCCGAAAGCCAACTGCAAGCATCCAAGTCTTTTCACCCGCAAGTGCAGCGACTACAAGTCCCAGGATGCTTCGCTCTCGGAGCCTGAGAGAGGGCGGGGCGGATCCCCGCAGTGACGTAACCGACCAGGGCTGTGCCGAGGCAGGGCGGGGCGAAGGGGCGGGTCGGGGAGGCGACCGAGCGCCCTGGTGCTGATGCAGGATGGCTGAGCTCGCAGGAGCCCGGGAGGTCTGAGTAGGGAGAGGCTGGCTCCCTGCGCATCGCCTCGTCCGCCCGCCGCGTGGTCGTGGGCAGGTGGGCCTGGGGCACAGCGCAGGGCCAGGAAAGGCAGGTCTGCAGCCAGCTGGGCCAAAGGTTAATAGGCTGCCCACCTACAAGGTGTCGGAGCGGCCGGAGCTGCCCAGCCAGCCGAGTTCGCGATGACCTGCTGAGAAGCGTCGTCTAGGCTGAGGGAGGCTGCCTTGTTACGGGCGGTGCGGTTCTCAACCACTTTCCCTCGTTGTGCCGAACCGCGGCCCCCCACCCATCCTTGCGCCCCCTCCCTGCCGCCGGCCGAGATGGCGGATCCAGCCGAATGCAGCATCAAAGTGATGTGCCGGTTCCGGCCACTAAACGAAGCAGAGATCCTCCGCGGGGACAAATTCATCCCCAAATTTAAAGGCGAGGAGACCGTGGTGATCGGGGTAAGTGGCTGGGAAGTCTGGCCTTCCTGATGCTTCGCGCCCCAGCCCGGCGCCCCGATGCCCCAGGCCGGGCAGAGATGCTCGGGCAGCCCCTTTGGACATCCCTTGGGGGCTGCCCTCTAGGGTGGACTTGACGAGAATCCCCCACCCTGCAGTTCCCTCCTGGACGAGTTGAGGGTCGACTGGAGGCCCCGGGGCGGCCCCAGGTGGCGCGGGTAGGGGTAGGGGGCGAGCAAGGGTTCGGCGCCGCCATTGTTATTGGGGTGGGGGCCCGGGTGGGTCTATTGTTCCCCGCCCTGGCCACGTCGCGTGGGTAGTGTTCGCGTTACCCTCAAGCTCAGACTCCCTTTAACGTATGAGCTCTGTAACCCACAAATGATTCCAGGTATCGTTTCGATTTATCGAGCACTTTGCCTCTTCTCACAGTTTTGGTAAAAGAAGGAAAAAAGCTACTGGAAAAATCCTAGCCTCTGCACCGAGCTCCCACAGCCGTGTCGAATTGGCTCCCCGCGGCGTTTCACCTTGCTCTGCACGCGGAAGGCGGGGGCTGGGGGAACACTGGGGGCCTCTTCCAGAGGCTTCGTATGTTTCCTCTTGCTTCCTCTCACCCCAGGCTGTCCTGACTTGGACCTCGAGTCTCACTCTTCCCCGGTGGGGCGACCCCCACCTGGTGTCCGCAGACCCTCGGGTGTGTTTCATGCTGGCGGTGAGGAGGCTGTGCACCCGCCCGCATCTGTAGGACCGGGGGTCCCAATCGGAGCCAAATAGCCTCTGTACCCAAAGAACAAGTTACTTTGTGTGGCTGGGGCCCCCTCGCTTTTGATATCTCCCTTCCCAAGTTTCCCCTCCCCAGACTTGGCTCCATTTCTGCAGCGCGGCTGCTGGTGCGGGGAGGGAATACCGTTGGGTTTTAGTTCTTAAAGGAATATGTCAAATGAAATAAGCCACTTTCCCCTGCCCCCACCCCCACCCTTCCCCCTCCTCTGTCCCCAGCGTGTGTAGCTGACGGTACCCTCTTTGTATGCGAGTCGCGTGGGGAGGGACCGGGTTAATGGGAGCCTCCCGATCCCCGCTGACACGTTCCTGGCAGCCTGCTCGAGGCTGCTGATGCAGCCTTCCCGGCCTCAGCATTGATTAAATGATGTCATCCCGATTACTGAGCATGCTCAGACTACCTCCTCCCTCCTGTTTTCCCCCAGTGGCTGGGGTATTTAGGTCAAGTGATTGACAGGTGACAATTTACTTAGGGTCTCTGCTGGAGTCAGGTCGACCCTTCTTAAGCACCAGAGGCAGACATTTGCCTGCCCAAACAGTCCCAGCATCTTTGCCAAGGTTGTGCCGCAGTACCTGTGAAGGGCCCCAGGGACTAGCAGGTGCTGGTGGAAGGCAGGCTTTCTCCGCGGGAGACCAGAGGCAAGGCTCCGGCATTGCCAAAGGGCTTCATCGTGTACCTTCCTTAGAAAGGCATATCCTCTTGAAGACCTCCTCTCCTCCTCATTTTCACAGTCATCAGAAAACCGTGACCTCCAAATGCTATGGGGGTGGTCGTTCATCCTGAGAGCTGGCCTGTGAGGCCAGGAAGGAGGGGTTTTCTATCTGCTTAGTGTTAAATTGAAGGAAAGATGTATGCTACAATTATTGATGAGGAAGAAAATCCTATACTTGATGGCTGACATTGGATATTGACATATCTATGGCCAGGACATGGGACGGATAGTAGCTTATGGGTTACACATCTAAGCTGGGGTCACCCTACAGGCTGATTTGCTGTTTCCTGAGCCAGCTTGTGGTTTGGATAGAGTGGGAGTTACTGGGGACATCTAGCCCTGCCCCTTGTCTGGTAACAGTTTTTTAACCAATAATTATTCAGTACTAGAACATGTTTTGGTGACCCTATTTTTTCAGAGGTTTTAAAGAGAGGCTCAAGCTGTTTCTTTTCTTTCTCCTCCTTCTCTCCCTCCTATTCCACCTTCTTCCTTTCCACGCTCTTCTCTTTCTCCATCTTCTAAGGGTGACATACCAGAACTAGTGAAGCGGAGTAATCGATCATCCCTTTGATCTATGTGCAAGGCAGAGATCCTTAATTTTATGGTTATCCTTCCTTAATTTTATGACACTACTAAATTATATTAAACAAATGGTGGTGGATGTGAATACACATGTAGTTCTTCAACTGTAAATCTGGGGTAAATTGAAAATTTTTTTATCTTACTATAATCCTTTAATAAAACACTTTTCAGTTTTCTTTAAGATAAATTTTTCTTTGAAATAAAGCATTCATATAGAAAAGTGTTTTCATAAGTGTGTATAGCTTTTCTTTTTTTATGTAAAGTAAACACTCCCGTAACCACCTCTTAGGCTAGGAACCAGACATTTTCAGGACCCCAGAAGTCCCTCCCAGTTACTGACTCCCTCTGACTGAGAATAACTGCTATTCTGACTTTTAGTTTTTTTTTTTTTTTTTTAAGTTTTAGCTCCATAAAACCACACAGTATGTTCACCTCTTTGTGTGAGTTCTTGTGTTCAACATTATGGTTGTCAAATTGGTCCACGTTGTGATGTGTGGCTGCAGTTGGTTCATCCTCATTATTCTGTAGTATCTTATTATATGAATATACCACAGTTTATTTATCCAGTAACTGTTAGTAGTAACTGTTTGGGTAGTTTCCACTTCGACGCTAATATAGATGGAGCGGCTATGAACATTCTTTTATGCATCTTTCAGTGAGTTTGGTACAGAACAGAAGACTGCCAGATGCTGAAGGGTGTTGGGACTTGAGTTGGCAGGTGCTAGGACCCTTCCCATTCCTACTTAGTAATGTGTAACTAAAGGAAGTGACAGTTCTCGCAGCCTGCATCAGCCTTTGTCGACTGAGCAGAAGGCTCCCAGGTCAATTCGGTTGGAACCAGCCCACCTGGCTCGGGTGCAGGTGGAGGCTCTCTTAGATGGGCTCTCCCCTCCTTCTTGCAGGGGCATAGAGTGTGGGGAGGACCAAGGAAGCCCAGAACCCAACAGAGATGAATGAAGAATGAATTTCTGCGCAGGTAACTGTGAGTCCAAATTCAGAATCTCAGAAATTCGTTTTTGTTTTTGAAACTGGAGTGATTGTTTTTCCTTTAAAGTCTTGTTCATTGCTTGTGGAGATGTATACTGAGAGGAAGATTTTGCAGGTGGGGTTCCTAGATTTCTCTTTTTTTAAGAAATGTCATCTTGAAGTGCGTGCTTAGTCACTTAGTCGTGTCTGACTCTTTGCGACACCATGGGTTGTAGTCTGCCAGGCTCCTCTGTCCATGGGATTCTCCAGGCAAGAGAACTGGAGTGGGTTGCCATACCCTTCTCCAGGGGATCTTCCTGACTCAGAGCTCGAACCCACGTCTCCTACATTGCAGGCTGATGTTTTACCACCTGAGCCACCATGGGTAAAGCTTGCAGAGATTGTCTATCATTCTTGCTTTTTTCCCCCTCTGCTCCTTTCCCTGACTGCCCCAGCCACAGTTTCTTCCACTGTGAACTCTTGTAGCATTCATTTTGTATGTGATCTCATAATTCTTTGCCTTAGATTGTCTCTTTTTAATTTTTAAGAGATTCTTATTATTTGACACATTTTTGTTTATTTTTGGCTGTGCTGGGTCTTTGTTGCTGTGTGTGGGTTTTCTCTAGTTGCAGAGAGTGGCAGCTTCTCTTGCTGAGTAGCTCTAGCACAGGAGCTCAGTAGTTGCGGTGCATGGGCTTAGGTGCTCTGAGCATGTGGAACCTTCCATGACCAGGGATTGAACACTTGTCCCCTGCATTGGCAGGCAGATCCTTATCCACTATGCCACCAGAGAAGCCCCTTACATTTTTATTAATTTTGATCCTGTGTCTAATGACATTGTAAAGCAGGTGTAGAGCCAAGACCTGTTCATGTTTTGCTTCTTGTACTTCTCAGGGTGTTACCCACAGAAGGCACTTAATAAATATTTATTGATCTCTTTGTTGAATCTAGAAATCTTTACCTTGGTGTATTTTAATGACTTTATGGATTTTTCATCGACTGTAGGCTGTGGGAAGTAGTTAAAAATAATTTTAAAGAGATATGCTATGTGCTATCTCTTAAATGCCTTGGTAAAGAACTGTATTCAACCTTGTTAAAAAATTAGGTCTGCTAATGACACTTGTGATGAGCTAGAAGTGGAGGGTGGGGGTGAGGGGCACCACATTAATTCTTTCAGAGAAAAATATTGGATTTAGAGCATTTCTCAGAACACTTCTTCATTAACTGCTAAAAATCCTGGTGAATCATCCATCACTTTGAGCTCTGCCTGTTGGTTTTGGTGTATCTACATTGATGGAACTCTGTTTTTTGTTTTTTTTTTTTTTTTAATTTTCTGTATTTACTTATTTATTGATCTGTTCATCAATTAGCTTACTTATTTTAACAGTTTATTGAGATGTAATTCACATACCATACAATTCATCTGCTTTATTTTTTTTTTTACTTTGGTTTACTTTACATTACTGTATTGGTTTTGCCAAACATTGACGTTAATTCACCACGAGTGTACATGCGTTCCCAAACACGAATCCCCTCCCATCTCCCACCCCATACCATCCCTCTGGGTCCTCTCCTTGCACCAGTCCCAAGCATCCTGCATCCTGCATCGGACATTGACTGGCGATTCGTTTCTTACATGATAGTTTACATGTTTCAATGCCATTCTCCCATCTCATCCCACCCTCTCCCTCCCTCCCTCCCCTGGAACTCTGTCTTGAGACAGTTCTCAGTAGGTTTCTTTGAAATGGACTTTCAGATGTCAGTTTTGGGCTTACCTCTTGTTTCCACTCCTGGGAAAGCAGGTCTTGTTAACCAAGGGTGCTTCCCCTGAGGCAGTGTAAGTTTTGACTTGTTTGAAAGCCAAAGCAAAATATTAGCCACAAACCCTGAGCTGGCCTTTGGCATGGAAAGTGGCCTTAGGCTCTAGGAGGTTAGATTAGTTCTGGTCAGTGGATGGGCAGGGAAGTCAGGGGTGGGGACAGAAACCAAATTCCAAGCCCGAGTTACTGTTGTGGAGATTATGGGCTGAAGATGTCAAGAAATATGGCTAGAACTTTTCTTTTTGTCCATAGTCATGATTTTTAAAAGCAAGAATATTTTAAAATTTATACAGAGTAAAATCACTCTTTTTGGTTTATAGTTCTATTGTAGGGGATGTGAAAAACACATAGAATTGTGTAGCTATGCTGTATTAGTTTTCTGTTGCTGCTATAACAAATTATCACACATTTGAAGGCTTAAAATGATACAAATTTATTATCACACAGTTTCCATATGTCATGTGGACAAAGAATGTCGCCTGCAGTTGGTGGTGCACCCTGAGGGGAATTCAGGACAGAGAGCAAAGGATACCGGTTATAGATAGTTAAGATGCATATCAAAGGAATGTTTTCAATTAGTCCAGACTCTTTCATCTTCCCATACACAGAAAAGCACTAAAACCATTAACCCGAGATGTCTGTTTTTTGCGATTAGCAGTAATCTTTTGATGTTCCACTACTTCCTTTCTTTTTTTCTTTACCCCCCTTCAAAATCTCCTGTATGTCCTGGCTCCTTTCTTACTCTGTAGAACAGTCCCTCGGAGCTATCTGACAGGCTGCCATCTCCTGCTCTAATCCTCAGTAAATGCCTTAAATAAAACATAATCCTCAACTTTAGGTTGCGCTTTTTTTTTTCAGTCAACCGAAGTCCATCAAGTCAGCTGGTTTCTCTGCTTAGAGTCTTACAAGGTCAAGAGCAAGGTGTTGACAGGACCATGTTCTTTTCTGGAGGATCTGGAAGAAAATCCCTTTCTTTGCTCATTCACGTTTTGGCAGAATTTGGTCCTTGTGGTTATAGGACTGAGGTCCCATCCCCTTGCTGGCTGTCAGCCTGGGGCTGTTCCTAGCTGCTAGAGGCCACTCTCAGGTCCTGGCCATGTGGCCCCCTCCTATACCTTAAGAGCCAAGGGTGGGTTGATTCCCTCTCATGCTTCAAATCTCTTCTGCCTCTTCTTCCATGGCATATCTTTCTCACTGACTCCTCTGCCTCCCTATTCCACTTTTCAGGGCTCATCCGGTTACAGTGAGCCCAGCCAGATAATATGGGATGATGTCCCTATTATAAGGTCATCTGATTAGCAGTCAGTTCAATTTTCAAATTTCCTTTCATCCTGTAACTTTCATATATTCACAAATTTAGTGTAGACATCTTTTGGACCATTATTCTACCTACCATATACAACCATACTCAAGATACAAAACAGTTTCATCACTCAAAAAAACAAAACCAAACCCCAAAAATCTCTCATGCCATCCCTCTGTAATCAAACCTTCTCCCCTCTCTTAACCTCTGGCAACCACTTATCTCTTCTTCTTCTACATAACTTTGCCATATCCAGATTGTCATAAAAATGGAATCATAAATTTAAGTATCTTTTTGAGATTGAGTCCATTGAGGTTTAGGTTGTTGTTCCATGTATCAATAGTTTATTCCTTGAAAAAAAAAAGTTCATTACTTTTTATTGCTTAGTGGTATTCCTTTATATATCACAATTTGTTTATCCATTCACCTGTTGAAGGACACGTGGGTTGTTTCCAGTCTGAGATGATTATGAATAAAGCTGCTATAAACCTTTACATATGGGTTCTTGTGTGAGTATAAATTTTTATTTCTCTTGGGTAATCAGCCAGGAGTGGGATTACTAGATCATACCATAACTGTATGTTTAACTCTAAGAAATGGCCAGTTTTCCAATGTGGCTTAAACTAAAAAGTGGTAATATTTTATGCCAGACTTTTTAAAGAGTATATTCATCACTGGGTCTAAGTGAATACTAACAGTAGTGTTTCATAGTGTGGAGATATGTTTTTCCTAAAATCAGAAATGTTTATATCACCTGAAAATGAATTCGTGGTTTCCTATAAACCTGCCCTCTGAAATCCTGGAATGAGTGAACACAAGAGAGTAATTATAATCTGGCCTGTGTCACTGGAGGCTACTCTTGTTTGTGGTGAGCACGTGGTTGGTGCTACAATAAAGGATTGGGGTCGGTAGAGGCATTGGGGAGAGTCAGACAGAACTGCCTATGAATTCACTAGCTCACTGTGGGGCTTTTTTCAGGTTGCTTAACTTTCCTGGGGCTCAGTTTGGTCATATTTCAAGTGGAGACAATTACTTAACTCACAGGATTGTTGGAATGAAATGAAATGAAGTGGTCAAAACAGGGTCTGGCACAGAGAAAATGCTCAGCATATGCTAATTATCTCTCACATTTCCTCTTCCTCTTGTAGGTTTCCTCATTTTCAGAATTAGCCTTGTCCCCCAAAATTACCACCCTAGCCGCTGAAAATGCTTCTTGCATCCTTGTTTCCTAGCCACTAGTTCACACCATTCTTGTCTGTGGAATTCCTCACCTTCAGAAGGCAGAGCTCGGTTTCCATTTCCTTACTGTGTCAGCTGTTCTGTTGTCTGCAGTGATCACGTATTGGGGTGTGCATGTGTATGTGCGCTTGCGTGAATATCCTCTTCGTGTAAATGCCAAGCTTCTTAGAAGCAGGAGCTGTTTCTTTTTTTTTAACATCTTTGTGCTTTTTACTGTCGTTGTCAAGTTGCTTAGTAAGTGTATCTTGATTGACAGTTCTGTCTTCCCGTTTCCTTGCCTAGAATCTAGTCTCGCTAAATGCCAATTTCTGCATTTCCTTGAATAACTTGGGCATCACTGGGGATTTCCCTCTGCCTCCACTTGTGCTTCCCTGGCCTGACTCCCTGGTTTAATGACAGGGTTTTGCCTCCTTGACTTTTCTCCTCCCTTTAGAGTAGGAAACTTCCCCCACCTTTGGGTTCCCTTTGGTACCTGTCTCAGATTTCTCACCTGTGTCTCCCTATTAAACAAGCGAAAACAAAACCACCTACTCCCTAATGGTTTCTCTTGAGTTAAAAAAGAATAGCTCCTTGACAGATCCAATTTCACCTGATTTCTCTCCGGTTTTCCATAAAGTCCTATCTTTGTGGCTGAGAAAGCTCCTCCCTTAACCTATTTGCTGCATATCCACCAAGATCCTTTTATGAGGAAGAAAGCTGTTGAGTGTGTGATTATTTGAAAATACTACAGAACTTGAGAGAAAATAGAGTTGTAAATTCATTCTACCATCCCCAACACCAAACTTGGACGCAAGGCAGACAGCCCAGGACCAATGCCCAGCTCTGTGACGTCTTTGCTTTTTGTACTTGGACCCATGGCTACACCGCACAAGTTCCAGTTTCCTGGCCTGTGAAATATGGATGATAACACTCTCCACCTTGTAGGATCCTTGTGATGGTTACATGAGCTGATGTGTATAGATTGCCGAGTATGGTGCCAGGTTCAGAAAATGTACGCTGTGAGAAGACCCACAGTGGTTATTTCTCTGCACGCTTGTCAGATTAACTAGGTTTTAGAAAGCTTAAGACCCTTCATAGGTTCCCTGGTATCTTCTGGTTGTGCTAAAGAAAAGTTATTCTCACATTTGTAAATACAGTAAGGAAGACTATTATCGTACAGGTTGATACTGTTCCAGTAGGGGAGAGAAATCAGGGTCAATTTCAAGTACAAGGGGAGCAGGTTGGTGGGGCGCATAGGTGGAAGGACAGTCAATAAAAGAGATGTGAAAAGTATGGGGGATTCTTGGTACAGGCAGGCCAGATATAAAGCTTTTAAGATACAAGCATTGAAGTATCTAGGGTGATGAGGTATTGATGGTGAATGGGGGGGATTCTCTCTAAACTGCTTTAGGAGTCTTGCTCAAACTGGACTCTGCAAGGACAGACATGGAAGTCCAAGTTCAAGGCCCAGTTGAGAAGAGGGCTCAGAGGAACCCGATTAAAATATGGTCAAGGAGAGAGTCTTGGTCGTTTGGAACCCATATTCTTCAGGGGCGCATTCGAGACCTTCCATACTCTGGGCCCACGTACCTTCCTAGCCTCACCCTTTATCTTGTGTTCATCTGTGCTTCTATTCCCCTAGGTTTCTCAATGCCTGCCCTTCTCCACCACAGCTGACCACACCCCACACACCTGGGATAACCATCCCTAAATTGTACCTGCATGGCATTAGACTAAACCCCTTGCAGGGCAGGAAGACTTGTTGCCGTCTTCAGTTCCTGAACTAGCACTTGGAACAGAGTAGTTGCTTAGTATAAGATGTCTTTTGAATGAAGTGAAAGAATGCTGACCTTCCTGGGCTGTCAGATGTCCAAGCCTGGGTTTTTTTCTTGGATTTTTATCTTTGACCTCTGTCCAGCTCTGGTGACTTTTCCCCCACTTTGATCATCGTCAGGCTGTTGTTATTGTCTTGAAAGAATAGTTTTCTCTGGGGCTCATTGAAAAAAACCTCAGACCATACAGAAAAATATGAAGGAGAAGGTAAAAAGCACTTTTAATTTTATGAACTAGAAAACATCATTTTTAACATCTTATTGTTTATTCCAGCTCTTTTCTACTTTATGGAAAACACACTTTGTTTTAAAATGAAGATACTGTTTTATAAAGTCTGCTTTGAAAGCCACCATTTTACTCAATGGTATACCTCAGATATCAGCATTTATAAAAGATTATATATAATTTCATTATGTGTCTAAAGTGAAACTGAAAGTCTTTCAGTCGTGTCTGACTCTTTGCAGTCCCATGGACTGTAGCCTGCCAGGCTCATTTGTCCATAAAATTCGCCAGGTAGGAATACTGGAGTGGGTTGCCATGCCTTCCTCTAGGAGATATTCCCAACCCAGGAATTGAACCCAGGTCTCCTAAGTAATACTTTATTTTCCACTGATACTCATTTGATTTTCTGTTTTCTTTTTCTATTATAACCAAAGGTGTGATAAACATCAGTTTATCAGTACACGTCTCTTGTGTCCTTGCCCAATTTTTTGTTAGAATACATTTCTAGGATTGAGATTTCTGGCTAAAAGGATATAGTTGATTTTAAGGTATCCACAGGTTTTCAGAGGGAGCAACTTAGAGATGGTGAATTGTCTTCTATTTTATATCCTCACTTCTTTGCCCACCCCATGGAGTTGGTGCCAGTTTGTTTCATAAGGCATCCCTTCATACTGGAGCTAAATTAAATTCTCACCAAGATCGTGTACTTTGTCATGCACTGTTAACCCACAGATCCAGGACATGGCAATGCCTTCAGACTTCTAATGTAAACCATAGGTTTTTGTAGGCTGTCTCTTGTCAGGTTCAATATCCTAAAGGATGTTGTTTCTTGGAGGTGATCAAAAGCTAACTCTCTCTTGAGACAGAGAGAGATAGAGGTCAAGATTATAGTCTTAAAACTAGGATGGATGTGTGCTTTCTTCTTGGAGCTAACAGTGAATGGCCTGTGATACCTTCAGGCAATGGTAAGTTGAGAAGGGATATAATAGCCCCAAAAAAGCCCTGGAAAGAGCTTTTTACCACCTTCTCCTTTGATTACTAGGTACTCAGAAAAAATATAAAATTTCAAGCACACACCAAAGTGGAAAGAATATCAAAATGTACCCCCATGAGTCTATCACCCAGTTTCAGCTATCATCAACAAATGAGCTAATCTTATTTTGCTATACACCTCTAACCTTTTCTCCCCAAATCGCTCAATTATTTTAAAGTGAAATCTCACGTCATTATTTTATCCCTCAACTTTAGTATATGTGCTGCCTAAGTGAGTACTATTTTATCCCTAAACTTTTGATATCTCTAAAAGATCAGGACTCTTAAAACCACAGTAACATTATCTCAACTAAAATGTGCACAATTCCGTAATGTCAAATACCCAGACAAATTCTCCCCATTGCCTCTTAAGTTTCTTCTACAGCTGTGTTTGCTCAAATCAGAATACTAGGTACCATTGACTACAAGTGTGGAGAAAAAGAAATGCTTGTACATACCGACCCTGAAAGAAGAGGGAGGGAGGCTTCTGCTCTAGAATCGTGTGGCAGTAGAGACACACACTGAGCATCAGCGCTATTCAAGATTTCCAGCCTGTCTTCCTTAACAGTGGTCACGTCCTAGTTATGCTTTTTAATAAACCAGCTCCAGCATTGCAGTGTCACCCAGAAAAGCTGTTTAAAGAGCTGCATGCCTTATAGCTCCCCCTCACCCCTGAGTTTTCCATTGCTTTAGTTGACTTGTATAAATGTCAGGAAAGCAGGCAGACGTGTTACTCATTTGTCTTCCAAGCTCAGTACTCACCCTTATAAAATTGGTGTGTGTGTGTGTGTGTGTGTGTGTGTGTGTGTTCAGTCTTGACTGACTCTTTGCGACCCCGTGGACTGTAGCCTGCCAGGCTCCTCTTTCCATGGGATTTTCCAGGCAAGAATACTGGAGTGAGTTGCCATTTCTTCCTCCAGGGGATCTTCCTGACCCAGGCATCAAACATGAGACTCTTGTATCTCTTGCATTGGCAGGCAGATTCTTTACCAGTTAGCCACCTGGGAAACCCCATAAAATTGTTGCCAAGTACATTTAGAGCAGTTCTTTTAGGTGTGTCTTGGTATGTTACTATTTACTATCTTGTCAGTCAATGAACACTCATCCTTTATGTGAATTGGATACAGGAACATAAATCCAGAGAGGTGAAGGGAAAATGTGTAAGTAAGAAGAGAATTCAGTGCAACAGAATACTTTAAGGGAAAAGGTTTGAAGTTCTCGTTTTATGTTTTTTAAAAAATTCCTTTTATTCCTTTATCCCCCTTTTCTTATAAAAAAAAAAAAAGTGAGTTGGGTTGGAGAAAAAGTGCAAATAAAAACCAAATCCAATGATTGATACTTTAACTTCTCTGACTACAGAGTATGGTCATGAGAGCTGCTGATCAATAATGTTATTTTAGAAGCATTTTGTTTAAAGAGCTTGGTTACGCAATTCTCGGTTGGCAAATCTCAGGGACTCTCCCCAGGCTCTCTGACCAGAGCCATCTCTCCCACTTCTAGGTCTCATTTTGCCTCAAGGGGAAATGAAGAACAGCACGCTTCAGTCCTCTGAGGAGGTTACATCACAGTTTTTTTTACTGAACGACCTGTCTGGTACCTCACTCCATTGAGATTATTGACTTTCATCTGGGAACCTGGGTAAATAACAACTCCATCTGACATCAGAAACTTGGGGGAGTCTTGGGGGAAGGGACTTCTGCTCTTCTTTCATAGCACCCCCTGCTCCATAGAGAGGAACAAATACCCATTTGATTGGTCAGTGTCCAAACCGCTGTTGGTCCTGGTTACTGGTGGCAAGATCCCGTGGGTAGCACTCAGCTCCTTCCTGTGTCTGCCTCTGGTAAGCTGACCCCTGCAGGGTCTGGCTCCCAGGGACTGGCTGTTTTCCATCTCAGCATCACCCACTGCTGAATGGATAAGTAGTCTGGACCCACAGATTCAGGCCCGTGTGGGCTGGTCTCAAGGTTCAGAACAGGTTGGGCTGTGGGAGGCTGGGGTGGTGGGGTGAGGAAAGTAGGAAGACCACATAAGCCTCCTTGCTGGAGACTGGCCAGGTTTGACGTTGGGTTGATGCATCCTACCACCCATCAGGTGGTACGTGGATACCTGCTCCATGCCTGTTCCTGTGTGGAGCAAACTCACCCGCCCAGAAGGGAGAAGACTCTTAGGCAGAAGACTCTTAGGTGAGGCTTTTGGCATTCTAGGACCCCTGCTGTTAATGTCATCACAATAGCATTGGAACTATCTTCTAACTACTAACAGTTTATTTATATAATGTTTGTGAAAGTAGGCTTTAGAAGGGAAGTGCTTAGCTCTTTAGTAATAATTACTAAACAACACAGCCTACTAATTATCTGCTCAGACAAGTGGGGGAAAAAACACTGAAGTACTATATCCTAGAGCAACGCTTGCTCGTGTGTGTTGTTAAATTTTCCTTAATGAATATGGCTCTTGGAAAAGACTGGCTTGAGGATGTATTTTTTTTTCCATTGGAGTTTAGTTGATTTACAATGTTATATTAATTTCTACAGTACAGCAAAGTGATGCATATATTATGTATATGCTCACCCTCTGTGATGGCCCACACTCTATCTGTGGAGTGTGCTCTCTGAATCTGAATAAATCCACTTCTTACCTATCACTTTGCCTTTCACTGATTTCCTTCTGCCATGAGACATCAAGAACCTGAGCTTCATTAGGTCTTCAAACCAGATACCATGTGTTTTAGCTGGGCTTGAGTCCCACCCACGTGGGTTCAAGTCCCAAGCAGGGTTTTGGCTGGATTCGAGTCCCAGCCACATGGGTTTGAGTCCCAAACTGGATTTTGGCTGGGTTTGAATCCCAGCACATGGGTTCAAGTCTCAATCTGAGGTAAATGGTTTCACTTTTAAAATATTCTCTTTGTCTTTGTTTTCTCTAGATTACTGTGATGAATTTAGATTTGGGGGAAGAGGGCTGTTTTATGGATATTCTTCAGTCTGTGGCTTCATTTTGAAATATTCTAAGATTTAGAATACTTCTATGTGAAGTATTTCTTCAAATACTGAATCTGTCTATTCTTCTCCCTCTTCTCTGGCACTACAATTACATGTACGTTGGGATTTTAACTATGCACTATGTGTCTCGCACATTTCCTACCCTTTTAGGGGCATGTGAGGACTTCTCAGGTGGCACTAGTGGTAAAGAGTCTGCCTGCCAATGCAGGAGGTGCTGGCTCAGTCCCTGCATTGGGAAGATCCCCTGGAGTAGGAAATGGCAACCTGCTCCAGTATCCTTACCTGCAAAACTCCATACTCTGCACTGAGTTCACACTCACTGGAGAAGGAAAGGGCAACCCGCTCCAGTGTTCTTGCCTGGAAAAGTCCATGGACAGAGGAACCTGGCAGGCTACAGTCCATGGGGTTGCAAAGAGTCAGACACGACGGAACACACAGGATACACACACACACACACATTCTTTTTTATATTTTCCATTATGGTTTATCACGGGATATTGAATATAGTTCCCTGTGGAGGATATATTTTAAACAATATTTTCTGATTTACACAGTTATCCAAACAAGTTTGTAAAGGGGAAAATGTACACCTATCTTGCTTCCTTGGGCTTCCCTGGTGGCTCAGAGGTTAAAGCGTCTGCCTCCAATGCGGGAGAACCAGGTTCGATCCCTGTGTTGGGAAGATCCCCTGGAGAAGGAAATGGCAATCCACTCCAGTATTCTTGCCTGGAGAATCCCATGGATGGAGAAGCCTAGTAGGTTACAGTCCACGGGGTCGCAAAGAGTCGGACATGACTGAGTGACTTCACGTCACCTTGCTTCCTTAGTTCTATTAAAAACAAATATAAAGAGGTAACATACAGGTTAATGTAAAACTTTAAATGAGTTCTTTATTACCCTTCTCTTTATAAAGAGGCATTTTTCTGTACTGTGGAGCTTCACTGCAATACTGTGCTGTCCAAAATGGTAGCCACCAGACTCATGTGACTATTAAGCCCTTGAGTATAGGTTGTCCAAATTGGGGGGTGCAAGAGATGTAAAATATTTGTAAACTGGCTTTCAAAGTCTCTGTACAAAAAACATAAAATATTAATTTACTCATTTTTTTTTTGGTATTCATTACATGTTGAAGTAGTAACATTTTGGATGTATTGGGTTAAATAACATTAATGAAATAACTGTCCCCTATTCTTTTTACTTTTTAAAATGTGACTACTAGAAAATTTAAAGGTACGTGTGTGGCTTGCATTTTTGGCTGGTGTTATATTTCTATTGGTAATATATTTCTATATCAGACAGCTGTGCTAACATTTAGTTGCCAGCATCTTGCTTGTCTTTTGCGTTTAGTAATTTTGGTTCCAGTCTGGCATATTGAGGGATTATTGTGTGCTAAGATCAGTTGTGCTAAGCATTGTGAACTTGCTGTGATAAGTGAGAGGAGATCCCTGCCCCCACCCCACCTCATCCCCACCCCCGACCCGCCAAAAAATTAGTGTGCTGAGTGTCCAAAGAGAAGAGGAAACAGCGTTGTTGGAGTTAGAAAAAGAAAGGACATCCCACCTCAAGCAGGGGGATCCTTTGATCCTTACCTTGAGACTGGATGGGAGTCTGCTCTGCAAATGTAATATTTGCTTCTTTATCTTCAGTTACTTTACAGTTATGTATAGACGCTTTACAGGTTTCCGTTTTAAATATTATTGAGAAAAGACCCGAACAGGGACCTGTGCTATAGCCGGGCCTCTCTCCTCTCTCCCCTCGTCAGTACTGTGCCGCCGCCGCTCCCGGGACAGCAGCCCACCCTGAACGCTGTGATTAAGTACAGCCATTTACAGCCCGTGTGTGCTGTGGATTTGTATGCGTATGTCGTGGGTGACACTGAGAACACCAAACGGTGAGAGGGTGCGGCGTCTTGGGAGAAAAAACGGCACCGTGCCCTCCTGCCGCCTGGCTCCCGCCGCAGGGCAGCCGCCCAGGGTGCGGGGAACCCAGCCTCCGGCCTCGCCCTGCCGCCTGCGTGTTTTTAATTTCCCGCGTGATGATCAATCTGCCGCGTACCCTGTCTCCATTCTGCCGCTAATGCTGGGAATGATGAAACCTCTTGTCCTGGAAGTGCATTCCCCTTCAGCACAGGCACCCTCTGATGCGGTCCCTCCCCCCAGCTAAACAAAAGCGCCCGTGCCCATTAGGATGTCAGGGTGGGCAGCGCTGCAGAGGGAAGAAGGCAAGGGAACGCTGCCTCTGTCGTTCAAGGTGCGCCTCTTCTTTGTCCTGGTATCTGAAGGAGAGGTCGCCTTGCAGGGGAAGGCCGCACAGCTCTTTGCAGAAGGAGCTGGAAACTCTTTTACACCCATTTATGTCCCTGTTTGTATGGGTTGGGACAGAATTGATTTTTCCTTCTTTGTCAGTGGCCCAACTGCTCTTTCAGATGAGGGTAACAGGAAAGCATAGCAACAGCAAAATCAGCCATGGTCTTACCACCCTACATCATCCATGTTAATTTTTTAATATCCTCCTTTTCCTGCTCTTGGTTGATACTTAAACACTTTGGAAAATTAATGTATTTCCAACCATAGATATACAATTCTTCCTTTAAAAAAAAAAACAACAACCCAAAACCAGAGCCTACTCCATAAGTGGTTTTCCATGTTATCTTTATAGTTACAATGTTCAGTGGTGATATAAGTGATAGATCACAGCTTGATCATTCAGATCTCCTTTCCCCTTGCTCTGGGTGTGGTGATTGAATGCGTGCACAGAGCTGTTTTCTTTTGCCGAGTTATTTGTAGAGGATAACTTCTCCAGAAGTCAGTTTACTGGATGCAGTGCTGTGCACATGTGAACTGATGCTGTCCAGTATTACCCTGTTGCTTCTATAAGGGTCTACCATCCCTATGGCCTCTGGGGATTTATGAGCTTCCCGTTTGGCAGGGAATTAATTTTTCAGGTAAAGGAGATAATCATTTGAGAGGGGGCTTACAACAGTACAATGGTCTGGAATTCATGTGTCTTGGGTTTTGTTCTGGTGTTTGCTCTGATTATATGAATTTTAAACTAAAAGTGCAACTATTCAGTAATCTTTTAATTTGGAATATTGCTGTCAGTGGGCACTTCTGGGGTCAGGCTGGCAACTGAGGAGTCTCCTGGTCTTTATAGATGAAGGAAGGACTGGGAAGGGTAGCAATACTCTACCTCCCAACATTCATCAGAAGAATTGTTTGGAGGTGGTGATTTATACTTATGTTTAACTCAGGGCACTTCTCACGTGCTCACAGATATAAATTATTCAAATATGCTATAGCAGTGAATGAACCACAGACCTTCTCTAACCTAACAGCAGCACATGTAGGGATACATTTTGCTGGATGACTCAGAACATCTTGTAGGCATTCATCCTTCCAGGAGGTGTGGTGGCACCTCACAGAAAGCATGACTTTATGCTTTGATGGTTCTGTATATCCAGGCACCAGCATGCTCTTCAGTTCTGTGGTAGCCCTCTAAACAGGCTCACCATCTTGTGGGCGTCACTGACAAACCCAGCACTGGGACGTGAGAACCTAGGTAGGGTAAACGAAAAAGACCTTGACTGCTTCTTACTTGCATTGTAATACTCTTGGAAAACAATCTGTTTGTTCTTCACTCTGTGTAGTCTTTTGAACACTTTGGCTAAAATCTTCCAGAAGTTCCATTCAGAGTATGTGAGTCTCTGCTCAAAACATTTAAGGACTCTCATTTGCTAAAATAAATATGAATTCATCAACTTGTTCCTGAAATTCAACAAAACTCTTCACAATATGTTCCCCCAGCCTTTCTCAAACCTAACTATACACTGTATCCCGAACTCAGTCTGGGCTTTCACTCTTTCAGGCATTTGTTTGTGAGGTTCCCATCTTGTGGAGTCCCAGTCCGATTTTTTTGTTCTCCTGAACTGCTTTCTCACCTTAGAAATTCACCAGGAGGCATTTCCTCATCTCTAATCTTGGAATTACCACATTTAGATGTGAGCTCCTTTCCAGGTTCAGGTCTATTTGATTAATTTCTTTCTTTTTTTTTAAACAATTTTATTGAGGTATGGTTACTATACATTGCTTGATACATTTTCATACTCTCAGCATATGGTTTATAATGGGTGCATAGTATATGATGGTGTGTATGAATGACACTTAAAGAGTATTTCTTGTGGACTTTTTGTTCATTTTTATGATTGTTTTTATTTCATTGTGCCCCTCTTCCTTTCTCAGTCAATCGTACCTGAGGACTAAACATGCCCACATGTTTCTTTTGTGAAATTTAAAATAATTGGACCAAAGAGTGAACAGGCTTTCCTTAGGTACACAGTCCATTTATCCAGCCTCAACCAACTCACTGTCTAGTAAGAGAGAAACAGAGACACACACAAATAATGGCAATGTGGCTAATAAGTGATTGAATAGTACTCAAGGTTTATTGAATATGAAACACCTTTAAGGTTGGGGCAAATTTTGCAAAGTGTTTCCATTTTCCAAAGGAAGAGATTGTTTTGTATCGAATATCCAAACTGTTATGTTCTATTCAGCTATCCAACTGGTCAGAAGCATAAAGGAAAGAAATTAGACTCAATAAGTACAGAAAATGATTGCTTTCAAACAATTTTCTCTTCTTCTAAAATGTAGAAACCACATGTAAAACACTCTTCTCTTGATTTGCAATTTACTAGTCTTACAAAGTTATTTTAATATGAACTAAAACCTGCTATCATAAAAGGGTCCAAGAAATTATAAATTGAAGACATTAACATAAATGAGCCATACTAAGAATTCCATTGATAGTCTTCAACCCTGGAAGGGAAGTATCTGTAATTTACCTAAAGTGCCTTGAAAGGAAAAGAAATAAGAGACTTCCTTCCTTGGATGCCTGTTTCCTGGCATTTTCCTAGTAATCAGGTTATGGAGTGATTGAATTATTATTATAATCCCATAGCTGTTATTTTCATTCCAAAAGAGTGGGGTTAATTCCAGCTGAAGCTTACCTTTCAAGTAAGTTTATTCGTAATACATTTAATAAATCAATACTGAGCCATATGGTCTGGGCCCTCTACATTGGGATTATAGAGTCTTAGCCTCTGTATCACTAGGGAAGTCTCTAAAATTGCTATTTTTAACTTAGGGTAACTCTGTGATGTGAATGTCTGACTTTGGTGTCCCATAAAATGAAGATCATGGCATCTGGTCCAATCACTTCATGGGAAATAGATGGGGAAACAGTGTCAGACTTTATTTTTTTGGCTCCAAAATCACTGCAGATGGTGATTGCAGCCATGAAATTAAAAGACGCTGACTCCTTGGAAGAAAAGTTATGACCAACCTAGATAGCATATTGAAAAGCAGAGGCATTACTTTGCCAACAAAGGTCCGTCTAGTCTAAGGCTACGGTGTTTCCAGTGGTCATGTATGGATGTGAGAGTTGGACTGTGAAGAAAGCTGAGCGCCAAAGAATTGATGCGTTTGAACTGTGGTGCTGGAGAAGACTCTTGAGAGTCCCTTGGACTGCAAGGAGATCCAACCAGTCCATTCTGAAGGAGATCAGCCCTGGGATTTCTTTGGAAGGAATGATGCTAAAGCTGAAACTCCAGTACTTTGGCCACCTCATGCAAAGAGTTGACTCATTGGAAAAGACTCTAATGCTGGGAGAGATTGGGGGCAGGAGGAGAAGGGGATGACCGAGGATGAGATGGCTGGATGGCATCACCGACTTGATGGACATTGGTCTGAGTGAACTCCGGAAGTTGGTGATGGACAGGGAGGCCTGGCGTGCTGCGATTCATGGGGTCGCAAAGAGTTGGACACGACTGAGCGACTGAACTGAACTGAACTGAAGTCACCCTGGGGCTTCGTGCTCTAGGGAGAGGCGTGACTGGTGGGGAAAGCCTAGGGTTTGGGTCAGTAAAGATGAATCAGGCCTTGACATTATTGCTCTGAGAGCATCATTTTGGGCAAATTGACCAATTTAACATGTCCGCAGTGAAATGAAGATGCTGAGAAACCTGGTGGATGGGAGTGAAGGTGAAATGATACCGTATGTGAGAGGATTTTGCACTCTGTACTGCAGCCTCCACTCCTAGCCCCTCTGCATGTGGTCCATGGTGTGAAGTCCTGCCTCTTTCCTAGACCTCTCTCCTACCAGACATCCTGTCCAGTCTGCACAGGAAAAGAGACCTTCAGGCATCTAGATGGTAAAAAGTCCTAGACTGAGCAGCTTTTTCCAGTCTGAAAAAGCCAGAGTTTGTTAATTCCCCTGTAGCTGAGTAGGCTGGTTCAGCTTCTATGTCCCTGTAAGTTCAATTTGTGTCATTAAGATCACCACCACACCATTTATTAGATACACAAGGTCCTGGGACCCTGTGGAATGAGTATCTCCTGAGACAGTTCCCATCCTCTCTGTGGAAGGCAGATTAGTAACCCCCAAAGATGTCCATTTCCTAATCTCTGGAGCTTAAATGTTATGTTATATAACAAAGGAGAAGCAAGGTTGCAGGTGGAACTGAGGGGGTTACTTAGTTGACCTTAAAATAAAGAGATTGTTCTGGATTTTGCTTATGAGCCCAGTGTTAACAAAGGTCCTTAAGTGGGGAAGAAAGATACAGAAGAGTCAGAACCAGACAGATCACATCTTGAGAGAGACTGGAGTGGACTCAGCTGGTCGTGGCTGCTTTGACGGTGAAAGGAGAGCATGAGCCAAAGTATGCAGGAGGCCTCTAAGACCTGGAAGAGGTAAGAACACGGAGCCTTCAGGAAAGACATGCAGCAGTAAGCTTGCCATTTGCCCAGAGAGACCCACTGCAGACTTCTGACCCAGAGAGCTGTAAGATGATAAAGCTATATTGTTTTAAGCCACTAACTTTGTGGTAATTTGGTACATCCCCAATAGGAAATGAATACAACATCCCATTTTTAAGTTTTTTGCAAACAAAATGCACATGTATTTGCCAGAAGTGAATGTAAGAAAAACAGTAATATTTGAAGGGCCTGTTTTCATAGTGACTGTAAAATATTCAACATTCAGAAGGAAATTTTACCTGAAAGGGAGTTGTGTATAATCCTTCTAAAGTAAAAGAATTATCCTAGGTGCTTGCTGTATAGAATATTAATTAAATAGTATATTTTTCAGAATTCACAATTATTGACATATATAATTCTTTGGACAGAGAAGCATTTTTAAAATTTTTTGAGAAAGATTCAGTGGCAAAGCATATTCAGCTATAGCCTACCATTTCCCTTTATTTACATTTCAAGACTTGTTGCTGCTTTTATTGTTAAAAACTCCTGGCAATTTCAGCTTTTGGATAATTAAAAATGGAAACCAGGTGAAGTAAAGCAAATTAAAAGGGATTTATTTTATTCTCTTGAATGAGAACGTCGTGGACATCCATGTGCTTTGCATTGAAATGTTCGATAATTAATATCCACTTACATACAGGCTCCTTAAAAACTAGTTCTGTGTATTTCCTCAGCCAGGTCATGGGAATCTCTTCCTCCTGAATTCTTTGAGGTTGAGTCTCCCTATCTCCCCTGTAGCCTTGTGTATAGCTCCTGCTTTCATGGTGCAGTGTAGGATGCCCCCGGGGCACCGAGGCAGGAGGATGACTTCGGATCTCCTCGAAGAACAAGTGAGCTTTACAGCCACTTCATCCTGCCCTACTTCATGCTTGGCTCAAACCAACACAGAAACAATTAAGGTTGGTAGCTGCCCTAGAATCTGGCTGCACAGTCAGCTTTATTGAGCCATTTTTCTACTCTTTAGGTACCTTGTTTGATTATTCCTTGGAAAGCTATTCTGCTGATTTTGTGGTTTTTCCCATTTGCCTTCTCTGCAGCTCAATTTCCAGTATTCCCCAAAGATCTCTCTATTTTGACACCACCTTCTATTTCTCAGACCTCAAAGCCGATGGTTTTCCTGATAATTTATCTCCCCTCATTCTTAAACCCACATCATTGTGGACACTCTTTGTCTGATACCCTGCCTAGATTCTCCGTTCTCCATTTAAAGGTTACAGTCCAGTGATCTAGTGATGCAGAGAGTGCCTTATCTGGAATGTTTCACGCTCATCCTGAGGAAAAGCTCAGATTTGTTTTCAAAACCTTGGAAACCAATTTTGAAAATGTCCCTCATTTTTTCTTTCTTCAGCAAAGGGACACAGTGGCCCCTCCCTGTCTGCCAGCAGAATCCTGTGAGTGGCCCTTCCCCATCACAGGGCTGACCCGCCTCTGCCTCTTCCCAAGCTTCCTGCCTCCTCTCTGACAGTTACTTTAATTGTGAAGTTTGCATTCAGTCATTTCCATAGCAACAGTGATCAGAGAATTGATCGTTTTACTTTGTAATTACAACCTGCCTTGGGGAAAGGGTTTAACAGATATCTAGTTGGTGCTTTCTCAGTAGATACTGGCAAGACATTGGTAACAAAGAAGGGAGCTCATGCTTACAGACCAGGGGAGAAAGATCATTTCAGAGGCTGTGATGGTGCAGGGTTGGAGGGCAGGTACAGGTGTGGGAGCACAGAGGAATGAAGTTAGCTCTTGAAATTCATCTCTTGTCTCTTAACAGGAGCACGATATCTTATGATTGTTATGACATGGATGCAAAAACATTGCATTGCAGTTACAGAAATCAAAACTGGTGGTTATGAGGTAGGGTTGACTAGAAAGGAACACAGTGCAGGTGACCTATTATTTTGTTTTAAGTGATGGTTACACGAGGGTATATGATTGTCAGAATCAGTTGGAATATTGGAATATTTCACATCTATGCATTTATTATATGTAAATTTAAAGTTTGTTGTAAGGCAGTGCTCTATGTACTAATATATGGAAAAATCTTCAAGATGTATTAGGTGAAAAAAGCAAGGTGGTCCCACTATGTTTCATGACACCTGGAGGGTATAAACATGCCCCAAATTAAAAAAAAAAAAAGCAAGGTGGATACAGGTGTAGATCACACACCACCTTTTAAGGCATAAAGAGGGAAAACTAAGAATCCATGTTTGTCTGCTGCTTGGTGAACAAGAACTCAGGAAGCCAGGTGGGGAGCTGGTAGCAGTGGCTGACCTGAGAGGTGAGGAGGTGGAGAGCAGCTGGCATCTGGTGGGTGGAAGGCAGGGTCGTGAGGAAGATTTCTCACTGTACTATATACCCTTTTGTGCTTTTTGGTGTTGGAACCATGTAAACATTTTTCTTATTCAAAAAATTAAAAAGAAAATGCATTGAAACAGAACCGAGAAGGTTTTAAACTGAGAGATAAATGGTTTCATTGTTCTTTATAGCAGGTTATTTACCAACTGAATATTTTTAAGCAACTTTCAGTGCTGCTTTGGCAGCTAGCCCGGGCATATGTCCTGCCCCCATTCCGGGCACCCTGTAGCAGGCCCCTTTCTGCATACCGCCCCATCCCAAGTCCGGCCCTGAGAACCTGTCCCCATCATTCTCTTTGGCACTGAAGAGAAAACATTATTTGCCATCTAGATAATGACTTATGTGAGACATGGCCTCAGTTAGTCTTTTTTTTTTTTAAAAAAAACACATTTACAGAGCCAGTATCTTCTACTGTATTCTATTTCTACTTGGAACAAATACAAGCTTTGCGATCCCATGGACTGTAAGCTCGCCAGGCTCCTTTGCCTGTGGAATTCTCCAGGCAAGAATACTGGAGTGGGTTGCCATGCCCTCCTCCAGGGGATCTTCCCAACCTGGGGATCAAACCCAGGTCTCCTGCATTGCAGGCAAATTCTTTACTGTCTGAGCCACCAGGGAAGCCCTCAGTTCTAAACAAGGTATTCTTTTTAAACAAGATTGAATTAGGTAGGGTCTTCTTGCCTCTCCTGTGGGTGGGCTGTGCATGGAGGTGGCCTCTTTACTGAGCTCATTCTTTCTAACAGTCAGAATTGGGCCCGGACAGACAGAAATCCTGGCCCTCTTTCCTTACATTTCAGTGCCCCCTGTCTTATATGAGGAGCCTGAGCAATACCTTCTCTGGTTGATAGGCCAGGGGGAGCGCCATTCACAGGCCTGGATTCCGCCTCGGCTGGTTTGTTTCATTTCTTCTGGTTCTGAGTTCTCCCAGTGGTCCTACAGGGGGCACGACCAGGATAACTGCTAACTGCCAGAGTATCTTAATAAGAACCTTGCAGTCTTTGTTCCTTTACATTTCTTACCTTTCAAATGAAGATGCTGCTAGTTTTTCTTCTGGAAGCCTGGAGAGAACGGAGATATTTTTGGAGTGCTTATGTATTCTGACGAAAGACTTTATGAGAAAGAACATCTCACATGGCTTCTATCTATCATTGTTTGGATGTTCTGAACCTTCTCCCTGAAACACACACAAGATGAAATCTGTGTACTTAGCTGTTTAGATATAAATGTCTTATCAAAAGAACCTAAGTAAAAATAGTTGTTGGCCTCTGCTGAGTTTTAGTTCCATGCATCAGGCTTGGGTTTCCTGCTTATACTGTCGTCCGCAAAAAGGCAACGCCTGTGGACTGGCAGTGGAGCACTGGTTTGAGAATTGTGCTTGAGCTGTATTGAGCTCTGAGGGCAAGCATGCTGTAATTGATTAGTGATGTCTGCCACGGGAAAGAGATGGGACGTAGTTCAAGGGACAGGCATAGCTTGTTATTTGTGTTTTGCAATAAACCACTTCACATCATTGCATTTTTTTTTTTTTCAAATTGAAGGTCTGTGACAAACCTGTGTCAAGCAGGTCTATCATTTTTCCAATTTTCTCTGTCATGTTTTGGTAATTCTCCCAACATTTCAGCCTTTTTCATCATATTGTAATGTTTATGGTGATCTGTGATCAGTGATATTTGATGTTACTATTGCAAAGAGATTATGGCTTACTGAAGGCTCAGATGATGGTTAGCATATTTTAGCAATATTTTAAAATTAAGGTATATACATTGTTTTTTTTAGATCAGTGTTGTTGCACAGTTGGAAGGCTTCACTGTAGTATAAACATAACTTACAGGCATTGAAAAACCAAAAAATTTGTGTGACTCAACTTAATTGTGATATTGCAATTGCAGTAATTGTGACATTGCTTTTTTGCAGCGGTATGGAAATCCTATGGATCCTGTAGAATCCAACCCACAGTACCTCTGAGTATGCCTATATTTGCCAAGCTTGCCTTTGTTGGCCCTGCCCTAGTTTTTCTTGTATCTTATATAGTGCCTAGTGCTTTTTACTGAGTGTGTGTTTGTGTTAGTTGCTCAGTCACGTCCTACTCTTTATGACTTCATGGACTAATGCCTGCCAGGCTCCTCTGTCCATAGGATTCTCCAGGTAAGAATACTGGAGTATTCATTCTGTTCTCCAAGGGGTCTTCCCAACCTAGGGGTTGAACCTGGTCTCCTGCCTTGCAGGAAAATTCTTTACTGTCTGAGCCACTTAATGGGCCAGTTTACTAAGTATATATTCAATAAATATTTGCTCATGTTACTTTTTTCTTTTTGAGTTTGCTTTTCTAGAAATATGATTATCCAAATAAACAAGTGTATCCATGAGATCAGGGCAACTGACACTGATACTTACAGTGTTTAAGTAGCACAGTACAAGGAACAAAGGTCTGGTTCTGTGCCCTTCTCCCTCCTTAAGTGAACCTTGGCCAAACTCTTTTGGTTCATAGTTTGAGCTCTGTGTGGTAGATGTTGGCCATCTCCTCTAACAGCTCCTTAGCATATAATACATACTTATTACTGTTCATGCCATCCCCAGTGAGTAATTTAAAATATTTCCAAGGCCTATCAGCCACATGTAGCTTACTATTTAAAGCAGTAGTATAATGGCTAAATGTATTGACCAGGTGTCATGTACCCAAGTAGCATTTCAAGTGTTTGCATGTATTAGCTCATTGTTTTTTAAAAAATTTTTATTTTATATCGGAATATAGCAGATTAACAATGTTGTGATAATTTCAGGTGGACCTCAAATGGACTCAGCCATATATATACATGTATCCGTTCTCTCCCAAGCTCCCTTCCCATCCGGTCTGCCATGTAACATTGAGCAGAATTCCCTGTGCTATACAGTAGGCCCTTGTTGGTTATTCCTTTTAAATATAGCAGTGTGTACACTGCGGATCCCCAAATGCCTAACTATCCTTTCCTCTCATCCTTCCCCCCCCGGCAGCTGTTAAATTTATTCTGTAAGTCAGTGAGTTAGTGTCTATTTGGTAAATAAGTTCATTTGTATCATTCCTTTTTAGAATCCATAGGTAAGGGGTGGCATACAATATTTCTCCTTCTCTGACTTACTTCATTAAGTATGACAATCTCTAGGTCCATCATTGTTGCTGCAGATGGCATTATTTCCATATATTAGCTCACTTAATCCTCACAAAGTCCTATGAAATAGTTATTCTTATCTTCCAACTTGAACTCAGAGAGGTTAAGTAGCTTGCCCAAGGTCACACAGCTGCTGAGTGGTAAAGCCAGGTTTTCGGCTTTAGGCAGTCTGATATAAACCTGTCTAAACAGGGAGGTGTGCTGAGCACTTGAGCAGGAGGCAGAGACCTGCATGTTCTTGGGAAATTTCTTCTCTGGGCCCTGACTTCCCCATGTATAAAATGCAGGGTTGGATGGGGTGGCTAAGGTCCCTCCAAGCTCTACTTTATTTGAGTCTGAGTTACATACCAAAGATATTGTTGAGCCATGCTGGTGCATGCATCTGTGCTCAGTTGGGTCCAACTCTTTGCGACCCCGTGGACTGTAGCCCAGCAGACTCCTCTCTTTATGGGATTTCCCAGGCAAGAATACTGGAGGGGCTTGCCATTTCCTTCTCCAGGGGACTTCCCAGCCCAGGGATCAAACCCACATCTCCTGCATTGGCAGGCACATTCTTTACTGCTGAGCCACCTAGGAAGCCTCAAGCCACCCTACTCACTTCAGTTCAGTCACTCAGTCGTGTCCGACTCTTTGTGACCCCATGAATCGCAGCACACCAGGCCTCCCTGTCCAAAACCAACTCCTGGAGTTCACTCAGACTCACATCCATCAAGTTGGTGATGCCATCCAGCCATCTCATCCTCTGTCGTCCCCTTCTCCTCCTGCCCCCAATCCCTCCCAGCATCAGAGTCTTTCCAATGAGTCAGCTCTTTGCATGAGGTGGCCAAAGTATTGGAGTTTCAGCTTTAGCATCAGTCCTTCCAAAGAACACTCAGGACTGATCTCCTTTAGGATGGACTGGTTGGATCTCTTTGCAGTCCAAGGGACACTTAAGAGTCTTCTCCAACACCACAGTTCAAAAGCATCAATTCTTTGGCATTCAACTTTCTTCACAGTCCAACTCTCACATCCATACATGACCACTGGAAAAACCATAGCCTTGACTAGACAGACCTTTGTTGGCAAAGTAATGTCTCTGCTTTTCAATATGCTATCTAGGTTGGTCATAACTTTCCTTCCAAGGAGTAAGCGTCTTTTAATTTCATGGCTGCAGTGATTTTGGAGCCCCCCCAAAATAAAGTCTGACACTGTTTCCACTGTTTCCCCATCTATTTCCCATGAAGTGATGGGACCAGATGCTATGATCTTCGTTTTCTGAATGTTGAGCTTTAAGCCAACTTTTTCACTCTNCTTCTGTTAGGTCCATACCATTTCTGTCTTTTATCGAGCCCATCTTTGCATGAAATGTTCCCTTGGTTTCTCTAATTTTCTTGAAGAGATCTCTAGCCTTTCCCATTCTGTTGTTTTCCTCTATTTCTTTGCATTGTTTGCTGAGGAAGGCTTTCTTATTTCTCCTTGCTATTCTTTGGAACTCTGCATTCAGATGCTTGTATCTTTCCTTTTCTCCTTTGCTTTTCGCTTCTCTTCTTTTCACAACTATCTGTAAGCCCTCCCCAGACAGCGATTTTGCTTTTTTGCGTTTCTTTTCCATGACTACTTCAGCCTGAAATCTGACCAGTGTTCTTTCCATGTGTTGGAGATTCACAGACCAAAGTGAAGACTTGAACATTCTCCCCCCACACACCAGAATTATAGCTTGTCAAGTGTGAGAAACTTATTTTCCCAAACAATTAGAGGACACCAGTAATTATGTTTAATTCTATATTGAACAGTTTTCCTGTTGTGTCAGCCCATTGTCTTAACTGTGCTTAAGAGCAGCAGGCTATTATTTTGAGGTTTGTGAAGTTTAAAAATGGTCTTGTGTCTGAACATCAGGGAAGCAGAAAAGTTAAGAGCTTGGGCTGTGGAGTCAGACACACTTGGTACAAAAGCTGGATCTGCCCCTTATTGGAAATCTTTAGCAAATTTCTTAACTTCTTTAAATGTTGGTTTCCTCACATTGGGGATAATAATGGCATCAAACTCGTAGGGGTGTTGTGAAGATCACAGAGCATATATATGAGGTGCGTGGTGTGGCATTTGGCATGTAAATTTTTCAGATGTTGGCTGTTGTATGGTTTCTTCTTGATTGATTAGATGCTGATGATGGGCAATCTCTGGACACATTCCAGCCTCCAACCCTGATGGATGGCCCCGTCTGGGGTAGATCTGGGCTCCAGCCCGGATGGATTGCTGGTGTTCTGCACTAGTTCTGACCTTTGAGGTGTTTGTTGCCTATCTTGTGTCAATTTTATGTCTATAATTTCATTCTCTAAGGACAAGTAGAATGGAGCTAAGAAATATGGTCAACTATTGGAGAAGTCACAATTGTAAGTCCCTTGAAGAGAACCCTGGGGGAGTAAGAGCTAATCCTAGCTTTGAGTAGGGGTGTTATCTCGGTAGCTGATAATTTTAAGCTGTACGCTACATGACCTTAGAAGATATTGAATTACATAGTGATAAGTTATTTCCTTTTCATTCCTCTTTCAATCCATCTGATTCTATCAAAGAGAAAGCCTCAGTGTTGTACTGTCCTTTAATCTTGAATACTTTGGAGTTTCACTTGTAATGAAAGGAAAAAGCAGGTCTTAGGTTTGGAGCCCCTGGTGGGCAGTTGTATCTGGCTAGAATTCATTAATATGGCTTTACTTTCAGTGTATTTTTTTTTTTTTTACTGCTTTTTACTTATAGCACTTAATACTACTGTTTCACTTATAATAGTAGTATGAAAGTTTCATTGAAAGTGTATTTAAGGAAAGATGAATTGATTTAAAGAAAAATGCTAAATTAAAAAAAAAAAAAGAAAAATGCTAAATTAAAAGTGAATGGAAAATTCCCTGGCTGTCCAGTGGTTAAGACTTCACGTGTTGGTGCAGGTTTGATCCCTGATCAGGGAGCTAAGATCCCATATGCCTCACAGCCAGAAAACGGAAACATAAAACAGAAGCAGTATTATAACAAATTCAATAAAGACTTTGAAAATGGTCCACATAAAAAAAAACCTTAAAAAAATGTGAGTGGATAGTACATGGCTGCAGCAAAAACTGTGATGCGTGCGTGCTCAATCATTTTCAGCTCTTTATGACCCCATGAACCGTAGCCCCACCAGGCTCCTCTGTCCATGGAATTTTCCAGGCTAGACTGGATTACCATTTCCTCCTCCAAAATATTGTGATAGTGGCACTCAAAGCTCTGAGTTGGGGAATGATGCTTTAGAGAGGGAAGGGGGACAAAATCCTAGGGCAGGCCAGCGTTTTGAAAGGAGTGAGGGGAACACCTAGAGAATGCAGAGCTGCAGGGGGAATCCTGCGGGAAGCGGGAGGCGGACACACGGCAGACATTGCAGAGGGGGCTCAACAGTGATGACAGAAGCAGTGTGGCTGGGTTTGCCTATGGGACAACGGAGAGGCCTCTCCTGGTACCTGTTTAGCACAGGGATCAGCGTTGCCCGAGGAATGAGTCAGAGGCAGGAAACAGGCAGTGTTTTCGGCTTTCTTCTAAGAAGCTTGGTATTTTGAGGTAGAAATAAGGTGGATGGGAGTATTTGTTTTAGAATAGTAAAGACATGGGCATGCTCTTAATGAATGGAAGAGGAGCTGGCAGAGACACATGTGGGAGGGGATAGATGGAGCCAGGGCCGGGGATGCAGGAGGGTGGGTTTCCCTAGGATGGAGGGAGGAAGAGCAAGACTTCTCCTGGGCGGGAAGGAAGGGGAGAGACAGAGGAGAGAGGCGGGAAGTTGCTTCTCCTTTCATTCTGTAAGTAAATGCTAGCCAAGTCTTGATGTTGAAACTATTCAGGAGGAGAGGAGGGAAGAGAGCAAACAAGAGTGCCTAGGGGGAAGCAGGTGGCTGTGGAAATGAAGACTGGGAAGATCTAGGCAAATACCCGCTCACTGATCTTTTGGAAGCATAGGGAGGAAGGGACTTTCCCGCAGGGAGTCTTGGTGCTCAGGGCATGCTGTTGTTAGAAAACCGAGGGCAAAGCAAGTAGCAGCTGCTTTCCAGACCCATCAAAGAGAGATTAATCCAAAAGCCAGCCCTTTGGGGCCCTCTGGTGCTGTCTTGTGAGGCTTCTTGAATTGAGGAAGACCAGTAGAGAGGCCTGGGGTATACATCCAACTGTAGCCTCTCAGCCTAACTGGGGCCTCTCCTCGGGCTCTTTTAGAGTAAAAGCAGTGATTTCCTGTCACTTGAGGGCATCTGGAGATCCAGCCTGTACTCTCCAGATCCTGCCCTGTCTCAGATCTTTCTAACCTACTCAAATGCTGCTGCTTACCATTCACACTGAAAGTTTTGGCTGGCCTGGCTTTCCTTTTATTACAGCATTGCCCACGGTCCCAGAAATGGAATCGATGTGGTAAAGTCATTCTTGTTCAGCAGCATGAAAAGTAAAGCTTTCTAGGCAGCTCAGATGGTGACTTGGAGAATCACTATCCATTTGCATTTTCCAGAGAAGTGCATCAGAGACAGAGGAGATGGGATAAGGCCTGGCTGCTTCCCTCCAGAGAGCTGCTGTTCAGTTGGGAGAGAAAACACACATTCTCAAAAGGAGAGGAAAATAAACAGAGAAAAAAGGCTTCTCAGCAGGTGGGATATGAAATGGTCCTTGAAGAAAGAGTAGGATTAAGAGGAAGCATTTGCGGTTTGACAAACAATTAAGGGGACAGCAGAGCTTGCCAGGGTCCATCAAGACCCCACTGTCTGGACATTCTTAATCTACTTCACCTGTCAGGCTGAGGGTGAAAGTCTTTTCTTCTCCCCTCAAGGGAGATGGAGAGCAGCTGTCTCAATTTATTTGAAAAATATCCTAAATATGCTATCATGAATCACTCTCTAGGATTTCTCTCCTCCAGACAAAATAAGGCTTGGTCCATCAATCCCCACTTTTATATTTCGAATCCCTTAGTCACTGTAGAGTCCCACCCTGGCCTTAACAGAACAGGAGATGGGTTAAGAGTATGGTCCTGATTCCGTTCCACACTTACTCACTGGACAGCCTTGCGCAGGTCATCTCCACTGTAAGCCTCGCTTTCTCTAACTGTGAATCAGGTGTTCGAATATTCTGGGGCTGTCCTGGGATTCATGGAGATGATTTCTGCCCTCCATGGTGCTGTGGTTCCAACAGCTGACAAGCGTCCTGTCTTTCTGCCCTTCCCAGCAGTGCTCTTAGGATCAGTCCCAACTGTCTGGAGAGGTGCTGCTCGCTCTGCAACCTGCTGAAGGCTGATTAAAATAGAAAAGGACTAGTTTGTCTGAGACTTCACATTTTTTAAGCTGACACATTTTTTTTTTATTAGAACTCCTACAGAATAATAAAATGGAATGAATCTGTGAAGCTATCTACGTAATGAGGCCAGTGTGACACCAAGTCCCTGAAAACATCAGCCAGATCCCCAGTATCACTTTAACTTTAGCATTCATGGAATTTAAAGGACCTCAGAGAGGAAAACCACTTTCCTTGCCAGCTGTTTTGCCTCCCCACTCAGACCCTGGACTCTTGGTTCTCACGGACTGTGTCTTTGTCACTGTCGGCTTGCTAAGATTTGGCAGGTTGCTTGACACAAGAGAACATCAATAGTTGTATATTAAATAAATAAAAGTATTTTTAAATTAGAAAATTTTGGAAAACAGTGAAGGAAATGGAAGTCAAGGAGTAGAACCTAGTAGTTTCAGGAATGAGTGTTACTCACTCACGGTCACTCCAGGTGCTCTTAAGTTCATTCTCCCCACAGTGAAGTCTCTGGGTTCTGTACACAGAGGAGCATGGGCGATGGGGTCAGGCAGACCTGGGCCTGATTATCTGCCGTGTCTCAGTTGAGTGATGTTGGGGAATCTGCTGCCCCTGTCGTGTGGGGCTATGTGTGATAGCATTTCTTCTGTGGGATTGTTGTGGGCATGAGAGATGTTGACTTGAGGTACTTGGTACCTCGGGCTTTATTCTCACCTTGATTTCTGGACTGTTTGGATGATGACTTCAGTTAGCATGCTTGAACTTGAGGCTGAAGGAGAGGCAATCTCTGAAGAGTGTTCTGAGAATAAGGATGAATAAGGCCTTCCTGGCCTGGGCAGCCTTGATGTTAGGTTGACTTTAAGTGACCTGAGGTCTCTGACTCTTGTATCGAGATTATTGTATCCGACTCTTGGACATTTGCAAGAATCCATCCAGTGGTTCTTTGTCATCCATGCTTGCAACATGCATTTCACCCTCGCCCCCAACCCACCTTCTTTCTTTCTCCATTGCCCACTCCACCCAAGCTGTCCTCTTTCTTTGTGGCCTTCTAAAAGACCTTTTAAGTGGTTTTCCTTCTCATTGCCTCCACAAACACCAAGTCCCTACAGAGCATACAAAGTCATATTTTTAAAGGAAAATGAAAGTGTTAGTTGCTCAGTTGTGTCTGACTCTTTGTGACCCCATGGACTATAACCCTCCAAGCCCCTCTGTCCATGGAATTATCCAGGCAGGAATCCTGTCGTGAGTTGTCATTCCCTTCTCCAGTGTTTCTTCCCGACCCAGGGATTGAACCCAGGTCTCACACATTGCCAGCAGATTCTTCACCATCTGAGCCATAAAAGCAGAAGCCAGATCAAGCCATTCCTTTACTTAAGAGTATATTAAAAAGTATGGTAATGCTTAGGTGCACCCATATTACTACAAATGGCGTGCTTTTGCTCTTTCTTTGTGGCTAAGCAGTATTCCATTGTAGATATGTACCACATCTTCTTTATCCATTTGTCTCGCAATAGACATGTATGTTGCTTCATTTCTTAGCTGTTGCGAATAGTGCTGCTATGAACATAGGAGTGCATGTACCTGTTTTGAATTAAACCATAATGTAAAAGAATATAAGCAGGGAATGTATATAGCTGAGTCACTTTGCTGTGCAGCAGAAATTAGCACAACATTGCAAATCAGCTGTGTACGTGTGCTCAGTCATGTCTGACTTTTTAGGACCCCCTGGACTGTAGCCCCCAGGCTCCTCTGCCCATGGAATTTTCCAGGCAAGAATACTGGAGTAGGTTGCCATTTCCTACTCCAGGGGATCTTCCCAATCCAGGGATTGATCCCATGTCTCTTGCATCTCCTACATTGGCAGGTGGATTCTTTACCACTGCACCGCCTGAGAAGTCCTTAACTATATAGCAATTAAAAAAAAGAGTACATTACAAGGATGCATGACTGGACTTTCTAGCACCGACCCTCTTCGTGGTCGGTGAAGACCATCATCTCATACCACCCTGCTCTTTGCTCTGCAAATACATCAGCCCACTTTCCAATAAGCCCAGTGCTTCCTAACTCAAG
Source organism: Redunca redunca (assembly GCA_006410935.1). Lineage (NCBI taxonomy): Eukaryota > Metazoa > Chordata > Mammalia > Artiodactyla > Bovidae > Redunca > Redunca redunca. The sequence continues at coordinate 1,479,592 of SJYQ01000680.1, forward strand.
GCTGCACTGTCTCGGTTGCCTCTGCCTGGAGTGCCCTGCCTGTTGCCCTTCCTGTGGCTGGCAAGCCTTCAAGACCCCGTTCTCTGTTCCATGCTCCATGCCATTGTCCTGACCCTCTGTATTTCCGTCCATCTGAACACCAGCAGAACTGATCTCTTTTATGATTTCACTGCTTATAGACTGTTTCTTCCCACTCTGTTTGAATAAAAGCTTCCCTGGTGGCTCACACGGCAAAGAATCTGGCAGTAGTACAGGAGATCTGGGTTCAATCCATGGGTCAGGAAGATCCCCTGGAGAAGGGAATGACTATCCACTCCAGTGTTCTTGCCTGGAGAATTCCAGAGGAATTCCAGAGGAATTCCAGAGGAGCCTGGCAGGCAACAGTTTATGGGGTCACAAAGAGCTGGACATGACTGAGTAACTAACACTTTCAAAGGCAGGGAACCCATATCTCATCACCGCTGAATTCCCAGTGTCTAGAACAGTGCCTGGCACATGAAGGAGTCTATTAATATTTGTTGAATAAAGTGGTGAGAAGAGAAACTCTAAGTTGGTGACACTATACAAAATGTATCCAGCTGTGTGATGCTATTGAGGGGAATCTGAGAGGGGAGGGGAATCTGAGAGGGGAGTCTCAGTGCTTGTGGGTATAAGAGAAAATATTTCCATCCTCATAAGGGACAGGAACCATCTCTGATGCAGAAACATTGTTGGACTGTGATGGTGTGTAGGTGAATTAGGTGGATCTTTGTGGTCCTGAGTCTGGAATGGGGGAAAATCATGAGCTCTGAAATCCGATCCCCCTCCTTCTGCTCCTTACTAGCTGTGTGATTGTTCCCGATTATCTCTGGACTCTGATTTTCCCATCTACAACATGGGACAGTAATACCAGCCTCCCTCCATTGCTGTGGAGATTAGACATGGTCTATGTCTGGCACATACAGCTGCTCAATAAACGGCAGCTTTTATTTTAGGGGGAAAATTTCAAAATTCTAGTAATTCAAGACATGACATCTGAAATCCAATTTAAATAGCTATTAAACACTTAATAATTATCATAAATACTGCAGGGAATCCAAAAATGGGTAAGATAGAAAAATTGTCTTTTAATAACTAAAAAATATGTGAAAGGGTAATATTAGTCATTATGCTGATAACAAATATGTGTACAATACTTTGCAATTGATAAAGTGGTTTTGTCTGCTTTTTATTAATTGCTTCTCACTGACACTGTGTGAAGCAAATATAATACAGGCTTTGTGACCCTGTGCAAGGCAGGGACCTCTCTGAATCTGACCTTGTCACTTATAAAATTCAAAGAGTGATAGTTACTTTAGAGAGTAATTGTGCAAAATCTGTGATGACCCAGGCAAAACATAGGGTCTGGCAGGTGAGAGTCACTCAAATAAATTTTCTCACCCTAATCTCTGACCTGGATCCTGTTTTCTTATAACATAGTGCTTCCAGGTGACTGATATGAAGGAGCTTGTGATCAGAGATCAGAGTCCTCCTGGAAACATATCAAAGTGTCATAGAAGTTCAAAGAAGGAATGAATGGGATAGAGAGAGGGCGACAGATGAAATAAGAGAGAGCAAGCATCTATTCAAGAGGTTCAAGAAAAGGCTTTATATTGGGAGAGATTGCATTGGTATGAGGTTGAGAGAACAGGTTGTGCTTTGACAGATGACAAGGTGAAGGGTGTCAAGTTCCCCGTTAGAGGGAACAGTTACAGCAGTGAGGCATATGCAGGCAAGTTGCTGTGAACTCATTGCTGGTGTGGAGTAGGGAAGGACCCACTGTGAGGTGGTTCTACGTTGTAGACGGCATTAAACTAGGGGGCTCACGTACAGTAGGGCATCCTAGCAAGTGACTATCAATTTTTTTAGGAGCAGGGCCAAAGGCTCGTGCATTTGGCAAAAAACATAGGAGGCAAGATAAGTGGAGCACTGAGAAGGCTCTTGCACAAGGGTAGGCAAAAAGGAATGATGGTTGAGGTGCAAAGCAAGAGAGAACAAAGAAATGAATCAGCACTCTGTGGCAACTAACAGCGATAGTGGTGAGGGAGAGCTGCGAGGGAGAAAGCTCTGAGTTTTCAGTTTAGATGCCTGGGGGCTGTGACTGAAAGGGGGAGGCAGGGGAGGAGGACAAGGAAGGAAACAATGCGTTCCCTTGTCAACATGCATTGTCTAGGGTATTTGGGGCCAAGCAGCTGGAAGTTTTAATCAAATGGTGACATGGATTGTGGACTTGGGGTTAAGAATGGTCTCATATGAGTGTTGCACACAACTTATGGCTGAAACTATGAGAGTGAGCTCTTTCATGGGGGAGAGGACAGAGGAAGAGGCTGCAGAAAAGAAGAAGTCCAATGAAAGAGCTGGGGACATTCTTTATTTGGAGGTAACAGCAGGGAGAACTAGTGACAGGAAGACAGGAAGGGGTATGGAATGACTGAGTGCAGGGTCCAGGGAGACAGTGGATCAGTTTTACCACCGCAGGGCTGGTGCACAGTTCTAAACGCTTTGTAAACTTTGAGGACATTGCAGGCTGACAGAAGGCTTAGGTATAATGACTAGGAGGCCATGGAGCCATTTAAGAAAGCAGTTGAATGAGGACAAAAATTTGATGGCGGGATGTGAGGGGAAAGAATGAGGAAGTACTAGGAGCAAAATACCAACCTTTATTCTAAATAGTTTGACTGAGAAAGAGGACCAAGATGGGCCAGTGGTTTGAGGGAGAACAAAGAAAAAAATTAATAAAAGAATAAAACATTGGCTCCTTCTTTTTCTTGAAGCATGCTAATGAAGAAGATGCTATATAAAGGGAACATGTGATGAAAATGGATGAACACAGGGTCCATTCTCAAAGGAGAAGGCACCCACAAGCAACCCTTCAGGTAATTGGGTGGCTATTAAACAATTATAGCCCTAAATACAGTAGTTGAGCAAATAATAGGTTTTGAAATAATAGGTTTAAACTGTTTTCTTGCTGACCCATCCTAGGGTCGGTCATGAAGAAGATACACCTGCCTTCCCTGCCTTCTTCCCGTAGTCTTGTCTTTCCCTGTTTGGCCAGGAAACTCCTCTTCTCTCCAACTATCTACTCAGAATGAATAATTGATTTATCTTGGCTCTATAAAGTAATGATTCTGATAAGCTAATTGCTGCTTCTGGCAGAAGACTAGAAAGCCATTTCTGATTACAGCCTTCTGGAACCATACTGGTTTCTCTTATTGTCTAATCCATTAATGGATCACATGGTAGAGCTTCAAGTCAGGAGGAGGGGCGTGGGCAGGCAGAATAAAGTGTTGGGAGACTTTGCTGTTTAAATCCCGCCTTGTTTGTGGCCAGCTAGCCCTTCCAGTGCCTTAAGTACTGACAAATATGGTGTCCTATCCTCCAAGCAAAATTTTAAAATCTTTTGAAAGATGCAAGGCTTCTGTGTCCTTTGCACTTAAAACAACTTCTCTCAGATTTACTGATTACAAAGTCGTGGCTGAATTCAGCAACACTAAATCTTTAAAACAAGTACATTTTGGGGGCATGTCCCAAGAACCCCATTGGCTTACTGGGTAAGTCTGCCTCTATGGGTCAGACTCCCCTTCTCCTGGATGATGAGGATATGTTCTCATTGGGCTGAGATGCATGAGCCTCATGCAGCCTGAGTTGTAGCCCATCTGTTCTAGACTTTGCTGGCTGTGGAAGAGCTATTAAAGTCTGCACAGAGCAGCTCACCTTTATAGTGATAGTGCTCTCAAATCACTTGGGGCTGGCACCCTAGACTCAAACCGTGACATAGTTACCCTGAACTTAACAACTATTGCTGGTTTGGGTTAATGTAATTATTCTATTTTATGCCACATTTTTTTTTATCCTGTAATGTATGGGAGTCATTTTTTTCAGTACTATGTAAAAGAAGCCATTGCTTTTACATATTGGGTTATACTGTGTCATGTCCTAAACCCAAGTGTGTGGAATTCTTAGAAAATCTATAGTTGAAGGTTAAATATGTTCTTGGAGGATCAATGACAGGATGCAATATGGTGTTATGGGTGGAAGGCTTGGCTGGGAACCAGACATTCTGGATCCTAGTCTCGGCTCAAATTGTTGCTTTGCACATGATCTTGGGAAGTTATTCTCCAGAAAGGGAAGCTAATATTCTCGTTCAACCTCCAAAATCACGAGGAACAAATAGAGACAAGGGACCCGAACATACCGTAAGAGCAAAATTGCCATCTAATACATGGGAGAATCATAATTATATAAGCTGTTTCTGAAGAGTGAAAGATGAGTGGAATGCTAGTTAATTTCTAGTAAATATTTGCAGTGCCTATTTGTCAGAAGCCTCTGTATGCCCTGTTAACCAAGGGAAGGTTTGGGGAGGAGTTTTGTTTCATTTTCTAGGTGAAAGGAAGAGAGCATACGTGTGTTACCGTGTGGCGTCCATGTTGTTGGAGGTGTCGCCTGGAGTCGTGGCCTCCCTGGGAGAGGGCTGCAGAGGGGCAGCTTGCCTGGACTGCCCAGTGCTTTGCCCAGCAGGCTGCTCCCAGGGCAACATGCCCCAGTAAGAAGGCTCGCAGTCATTTTTACTCTCTTCCATTTGGCAAAATAATACCTTCAGTGAAATAGCTTTTCACCTCTTCTGCAGTGAGAAAGGTTTGGTTTTTCTTTTTTTTTTTTTTCAGAATTGGCTTGTCAGAAAACCACATCTCCTGAAATAACCATAGCAACAGTTTTATTCATTTCTCCAAGTATATAGAATGTTGAACTCAACTCCCAGTTTATAGATTATGTTCTCTCATGCTGTACGTATCAAGACAGAAACCACCCTTACGGGGAAAAATTCCAGAACCTCTGTGATCTTCATTATTATTACAACGTGTTAGAGCTGGAATGAGCCAGTCTTTTACTTTACAGAGAGGGGAAGACCTGGAAACTAGAGGTAAATTGTTTCAGGTGACAGAGTATGTGGGTGTGAGGTCTGGGAGTAGAGCAAGTTCCTCTGACTCTCTCCTAAACTCTCCGTTTTGGTAGATGAGGGTACAGAACAGTTAATGAGTAGAGACTGAGGGGAGTTCATTGTATTTCGATATGAAATAAAAATCACGTACAAATAAGCATCTTACTTTTGAAACACAGACTTCATTAATTTCTCTAACAAAAGTAACACTTCTGTCTTCATTTTTTCCTTTAGCCAGACAATAATTCTGAATTTCTTCATTATCACTTGGGCAGTTTGCCTTCCCAGAGTGTTGTTTTTTTTGTTTTTTCATAGCTGTCTGCAATCTTGACAGGGCTTGTGTGTCCACCCAGCAGGACTTTGGGTTGAAAGGAAATAACTGAGGCTGGTTTCCTGCAGGAGAAAGGCTTACAAGATTCATACTTGTGTGTTGCCTTTGTTCATTCTCAAGACTTGCTGAGGTTGGCATCGCCTTGGCAACGCTGGTGGAAGCCGATTGCTACTTGGTGGATGTCAGTGTTAATGGCAGCCTCTCCTGGGAACAGCCCTGGCTTTGGCCAGAACTGGCACCAGCCACCTTCCTTGGGGCACGGAGCCAATGTGGGGCAGGAGATGAGAATGTCTGGGCCCAGCTCTGGTTTAGTGTTTTGTACTCAGTCATGGAGTTAGCCCAGCACAGACAGGGCAGGCGATGGAGTGGTGGGGAGATGATGGAGCTGGAGGGTTCAGCTGATAGAAGAGGTCCAGCTGACTGGCTTCAGGGTCTCTCTGTGAGGTTACATTTACAGGTTGGTGGATCAACTAACATAACGGTGGTTACATAGGATTTATTGTTGATGGGAGAGAGCTGGTCACTGCTGGGTATGGTATGTTTCTGTGCAGTGGGGTTTCTTTCTGCTTTGGGAATTTGCTAGTTCCAGAGACTTAGGAAGGTAGGTGATGGGGTAAAGAGGAGTAAAGGGATGCAGAAAAGAGGGTAACTCCATGACTGCTAAAACCTTGGAGGTCAGGGATGAGAATGGTTAGTAACAAGTGACATTTCTGATATGCTGGAGAGAGATGGGGTTGGCCAGGAAGTTTGAGTTTTTCTGTAAGACGGTACAGGGAAAAAACCTGAACAAACTTTTTGGCCTACCCAATACAATGAGTATAGATTGCCTCCCTCCCTCCAGTCCTCCAGCACCACAGGACATTTCACGGTGTCCTGGCACCCTGGGTGCTCGCCTGCAGGTATTAATCATTGTCATCAGCAGCAGACTTTTACTGAGTGCCTACTTTATACCATTATGTGCAAGGCGCTCTGCTAGGTCAGGGCCTTTGGGAGCTTGGAGCCCTCCTTTGTGTAAGTGAGAAATTGGTAATCCTCTGGGCATCCCACGGGCCCAAGGTTTGGCAAGTGACCAGCACCCTTTGATGAAGAAAAAGACTTTTTCTAGGATAGTGTCCCAAGCCCGTGCCTTGTTAAATTTTGATAAGCATTTCAGTTTCCACTCACTCTCCTGCCTGGACATGAACCAAATGTGTTGGCTCCATATTTAACAGTGACTCAACAAACCCAGAATCTCTTAGGATACACTTCCTGAATGAAAGAGCAGAACGTCTGGGATTTTGCCTTACCTTGGGCCTTCCCAGAAGCAAACACAGAGAAGGGATTCGAGTGCACATTTCTATGGGAGGTGGCTCTTGGGCACACCGAAGAATGGAGAAGTAAGGCCAGGAAGAGAAAGAAACCAACAGAGAGCGTGTCATCACGCAGGTTACCACCACGGACGACGCGCATTCCATCCCAGTGGGGACTCTGGGAGCCAGTTTGGAATACTTGCTTCAGAGTCACCCCACCTCCACTGGTACCTCTGGGTGAGGGAGCTGAAGCCCCAACTCCTGTCAGTCAGTCATTGACTGAGGACTTCTGGGCTGCTGCTGGGGAATCCTCTGGCCTGGCGCAGGTGACAGAGAGGGCTCTGAGCCTGAAAAGTCCTCAGGCAGAGACACAGGTGCTGGAGGTTGGGCCAGCGTGCGTGGAGATGATGAAGACTATGAGGATGCTGTCAGGACCCTGGATGCATCTGCTTTAGGTTTGCAGTTGGTAAAATCACAGACATTTCCTGGAGGCTCCAGAGCTATGATCACAAAGCTGGTATCTCCAAGTGCCTGCACCAGACACAGCTCCTCCCCTTCCCTGAACAGGCTCTGTGGCTGAACGTGAAAATCCTATTTATTTTTAAAGAGTGTAGAGGGTGGCCTTAGAACAAAGTAATGTTTTTGAGGGATATCCCCACCCTGGAAATTAAGGGGCCCCAGAGTTCTGCGGGTGCAGAGCTCACGAGTGGCAGACCTGGGGGACTGGGTACCCAAGATGTCATTTGGCGCTTGCAGGCTGGCAAGGGCATCAGCACGCCAAGTCTTGGAGTTGCTACATTGTGAGTGATTGTCACATATTGCCATCCCTCCCTTTAAAGGGTCATTGCTCAGTAATTTTGCAATACAAATGCCCAGTGTAAATTGACTCAGGTTTTTTGTTACAGGATAGCACTGACCGTGTCTTGAGCGTCTGCTATAACAGCAGGCACAGCTCTGGGTCCTTTCCTGCACGAGGATATCTAATCCTCACAGGAGGCCTGGATTGCGGATATTATTGGCTTTGTTTTACAGATGAGGAAACTGAGCTTCAGAGAAATGGGAGCTATATTGAAGAGTGTTTGGGTTCATGTCCATCTTTTGGCAGGCTGCTTTCTTTGGGCAACATTCAGCATAGGCTTCTGGAGTGAGACGTAGAGAACCCCTATTCTAAATCCTTTTATAAATCCCCTTCTCCTGGTCCACTGTTCTCTTTCTTAAAGCATGTGGATGTGTACAACTTATAGGTTTCACAAAATGATTCTTTCATCCTGTATCATTATATAAATGCTAAGATACCAGCAAAAAAATGTGTTATAATGCCTGGGAACACCTCTGTATCCATAATATGTATTGAAATCAATTTTACGACGTGTCAATTTAAAAACTTCTCCTCATGTTACTAAGAAACACTGCTGCATGCCCACTAGAATGCCTATAATAAAGAAAACAGATAATTACAAGCGTTGGCATGGCTGTGGAGAAATTGGAACCCTCATATGCTGCTGGTATGAATGTAAAATGGTAACAGTTTGGAAAATAATTTGTCAGTTCTTCAAAAAGTTAAGCATAGAGTTATTGTATCACTCAGAAATTCTACTCCTAGTTATAAACCCAAGAGAAATAAAAATAAATGTACACATAAAAACCTCCCATGAATGTTTATAGTAAGACTCATAATAACCAAAAACTAGAAACAACTCAATGTCCATCAATGGGTGAATGGATTCATAAAATGCATTCATAAAATGCATACAATGGAATTTTATTCAGTCTTGAAAGTGAATGAAGTGATTCATGAGACAACATAGATGAACCTTGAAAACATTGTATTTGAAAGAAACTTGTCACAAAAAGCTACATATTACATAATTCCAGAATAGGCAAATCTGTAAGGACAGAAATAGGTTAGTGGTTGCTTAGCTGCTGTTGGTCAGTCCCTCACTGGTGTCCAACTCTTTGCAGCACACCAGGCTTCCCGGTCCATCACCTTCTCTAGGAGCTTGCTCAAACTCATATCCATTGAGTCGGTGATGCCATCCAACCATCTCATCCTCTGTCATCTCCTTCTCCTCCCGCCTTCAATCTTTCCCAGCATCAGGGTCTTTTCAAATGAGTCGGTTAGTATTGGAGCTTCAGCTTCAGCATCAGTCCTTCCAGTGACTATTCAGGACTGATTTCCTTTAGGATTGACTGGTTTGATCTCCTTGCAGTCCAAGGGACTCTCAAGAGTCTTCTCTAACACCACAGTTCAAAAGCAGCAGTTCTTCAGTGCTCAGCCTTCTTTATGATCCAACACTCACATCCATACATGACTAATGGAAAAACCATAGATTTGACTAAACAGACCTTTGTCAGCAAAGTGATGTCTCTGTGTTTTAATATGCTATCTAGGTTTGTCATAGGTTTTCTTCCAAGGAGCAAGCATCTTTTAATTTCATGACTGCAGTCACCATCTGCAGTGCTTTTGGACTCCAAGAAAATAAAATCTGTGGTTACTGTTTCCACTGTTTCCCCATCTATTTGCCATGAAGTGATGGGACCAGATGCCATGATCTTAGTGTTTTGAATGTTGAGTTTTAAGCCAGCTTTTCCACTGTTCTCTTTTCAACCCTCATCAAGAGGCTCTTTAGTTCCTCTTCCCTTTCTGCCATAAGGGTGGTGTCATCTGCATATCTGAGGTTATTGATATTTTTCCCGGCAATCTTGATTTCAGCTTGTGCTTCATCCAGGCCAGCATTTCTCACGATGTACTCTGCATATAAATTAAATAAACAGAGTGACAATATACAGCCTTGACATACTCCTTTCCCAATTTTGAACCAGTCTATCGTTCCATGCCTGGTTCTAACTGTTGCTTTTTGACTTCATACAGGTTTTGTCGGAGACAGGTAAGGTGGTCTGGTATTCCCATCTCTTTAAGAATTTTCCACAGTTTGTTGTGAGCCACATAGTCAAAAGCTTTAGCACAGTCATGAAGCAGAAGTAGATGTTTTTCTGGAATTCTCTTGCTTTTTCTGTGATCCGACGGATGTTGGCAATTTGATTTCTGGTTTGTCTGCCTTTTCTAAATCCAGCTTGAACATTTAGAGGTTCTCGGTTCATGTACTGTTGAAGCCTAGCTTGGAGAATTTTGAGCATTACTTTGCTAGCATGTGAAATGAGTGCAGTTGTGCATTGTTTGAACATTCTTTGGCACTGCCCGTCTTTGGCACCCCACTCCAATACTCTTGGAAAATCCCGTGGGCGGAGGAGTCTGGTAGGCTGCAGTCCATGGGGTCGCAAAGAGTCGGACACGACTGAGCAACTTCACTTTCGTTTTTCACTTTCATGCATTGGAGAAGGAAATGGCAACCCACTCCAGTGTTCTTGCCTGGAGAATCCCAGGGATGGGGGAGCCTGGTGGGCTTCTGTCTATGGGGTTGCACAGAGTCGGACATGACTGGAGTGACTTAGCAGCAGTAGCAGCAGCAGTCTTTGGGATTGGAATGAAACCTTAGCTTTTCCAGTCCTGTGGCCACTGCTGAGTTTTTCAAATTTGGTGGCATATTGAGTGCAGCACTTTCACAGCATCATCTTTTAGGATTTGAAATAGCTCAGCTGGAATTCCATCACTTCCATAGGCTTTGTTTCTAGTGGTGCTTCCTAAGGGCCACTTGACTTCACACTCCAATATGGTGGCTTAGGGTTGGGGAAATTGAGAGGCTGTGGAGTGACTGCTGATGGGTACAGAGCTCCTTTTGGGGATGATGAAGATGCTTTGAAATTAGACAGTGGTGATAAGTGCACAACCTTGTGAATGTTCTGACAACCACTGATATGTACCTTCTTATTAAGGGGTGTGTTTCTCGGGATATGAATTGTATTTCAATAAGCAACACAGAACTTCTTCTCCCGGAATACTTGTGTTGATTAAAAAAATAAATATCACCATTAACCCAAAGACTTCCTGCTTTTTAGCTAATGTTTTGGAAATATTCTTTCAGATTGTTTGCCTAGTCCTCAACAGTTTGGAAGTTTATCTTATTTGATTTATTCTTGTGCAAGCTAATACAATGTTTTACTGATGTCTTAACTTTGGATATCTTTGGAGTCCTTCAAACAAGACAAATCCATACCCCTTTCATGAAGGGGGCACATATGTCTTTCTCCAGAGAAAAGAGATTTGGACTTTGAACACTCAGCTCCCAAAGTGAAACAAAGCTACTGTGGTGTAGATGGAGGCAGGTCTTTCTGCCTTAGTCTGTCTTGTTTTGACACTTGGAGGATAGTGTCAGATCTAATGCTTCAGAGAGGCAGATTTTAAATCAACACAAGGGACTTCTCTGGTGGCACAGTGGATAAGAATCCCCCTGTCAGTGCATGGAACATGAGTTTGATCCCTGGTCGGGGAAGATCCCACATGCTATAGAGCGACTGAGCCCGTGCACCACAGCTGCTGAGCCTGTGTGCTGCAACTGCTGAAGCCTGCATGCCTAGATCCTGTGCAAAGAGAAGCCTCCATGATGAGAAGGCCTCGCACCACCACAGAGTAACCCTGCTCCCCGCAACTAGAGAAAGCCTATGCAAAAAGCAGCAAAGAGCCAGCATAGCCAAAAATAATAAATAAAAAAATTGTTAAATAAATGATACAAGAACAAACTTTGTAACAGTTAGAGCTAGTTGAGTTTCAAGCGGGTTCCCTGTTGCCTCTTAGACTGTGGAGATGAGTTGTGCTTAAGAGGGGATTGGACAGACTGACTCTCAAATTCATGTTAACTCTGAGAGGTGGTGATTCTGTTGATAATTCCCTTGCTGTACTGCTCCAGCTGTCATGGAAAGGACTCTTTATTTGTTGAACTAATCAGTTGTATATTTGGAAATGGTATAGAAATGATGGAAAGGAAAGTAGGGGGAAGAAAGTTCCAGAGTCTCATGCTTGTTGTATCTTTGATGTTCAGAGAGAATAATTGATTCTAAAGCCGAACTCAGAACACAAGACAGGGAGCCAGGAGGTCTGGACTCTAGACAGACCTGCCACCTACCCAATTAACTAGGTAACTTTCACAGATCATCTCCGCTCTCCCAATCTTGTTTATTTGTAAAACACAATGTTGGGTTTGGATGACCTGGAAGGACTGTTTGGCTCTGAAAAATTCTAAAAATTTTCTGAGTAAGTCCTTATCATAACAAGTCTTAACATCTGCCTTTTCCTTGCCTCTGGTTGGCTTTTGTCTGTTTTTAATTCCTTCTTTTGCAAGGAAGGCTTGCTGTGTGCATGCCCAGCACCTTCTTGCCAATCTTGACCTTCTTCCCCGATCTTAGGCCCTTCTTTATTCAGTGGAGTCCTGTCAGTCCTGTCTTAATGGTGAACACTGTCTTGACTTCTGCTGTGGTGTGGCTGTCTTCTGTTACTTCGTTAATCTCTTTGCTTCAGTCTTTCATGTCAGTCCTAACATCTTTTGTTTTGTGTGTCTCCTACTTTTCCAGTAACTAATTAGCAATTTAGGAGAGTGGCATAATATAAAGGAAGAATTCTTGAAACCAGAGTCTTAAAGTTATTTCACCAGATTGACAGAGCTGATGGTGGGCCTTGGCCTTAGTTTTCCAGTTTATAGAATGCAGCTAATAATATCTAAGAAAGCCTTTCTCAGTGAGCAGTGCAAAGAAATAGAGGAAAACAATAGAATGGGAAAGACTAGAGGGCTCTTCAAGAAAATTAGACACCAAGGAAACATTTCATCCAAAGATCGGCACAATAAAGAACAGAAATGGTATGGACCTAACAGAAGCAGAAGACATTAAGAAGAGGTGGCAAGAATATACAGAAGAACTGTACAAAAAAGATCTTCACAACACAAATAATCACAATGGTATGATCACTCACCTAGAACCAGACATCCTGGAATATGAAGTCAAGTGGGCCTTAGAAAGCATCACTATGAACAAAGCTAAGGGAAGTGATGGAATTCCAGGTGAGCTATTTCAAATCCTAAAAGATGATGCTGTGAAAGTGCTGCACTCAATATGCCAGGAAATTTGGAAAACTCAACCATGGCCACCGGACTGGAAAAGGTCAGTTTTCATTCCAATCCCAAAGAAAGGCAATGCCAAAGAATGCTCAAAGTGAAAGTGAAGTCACTCAGTCGTGTCTGACTCTTTGTGACCCATGGACTGTAGCCCACCAGGCTCCTCCGTCCATAGGATTCTCCAGGCAAGAATACTGGAGTGGGTTGCCATTTCCTTCTCCAGGGGATCTTCCTGACCCAGGGATCGAACCCAGGTCTCCCACATTGCAGGCAGACGCTTTAACCTCTGCACCACCAGGGAAGCCCTTAAATACAAGAATCCAAGTACTAACATCAAAGATTTCAAGGGAGGAAAGGAAGCCAGGTTGAAAGAAGAAGGGGGAGGAGGCTGGAGAGGGGGCGCAAAAGGGGTGGCCTTACAGACATCTCCTGCCACCTACAGATACCCAGGCGTATGGGATTTTCCCCTGGGCCTCCAGAGAAGGGAGGACTGGAACTCGGCCCTACCAGAAATCAGACCAGATCAGAACCAGAAGTCAAGTTCTCTGCCAAGAGGAGGTGATCAGTCTCCAAACCTCAGCTCAGGCTGAGGGCCCTTTGACCAGATTCCTGTGTCCAGGACTGGGGGACTAGAAAAACTAAAAAAAAAAGAATGCTCAAACTACTGCACAATTGCACTCATCTCACTAGCAAAGTAATGGTCAAAATTCTCCAAGCCAGGCTTCAACAGTATGTGAACTGTGAACTTCAGATGTTCAAGCTGGATTTAGAAAAGCCAGAGGAACCAAAGATCAAATTGCTAACATCTGTTGGATCATCAAAAAAATCAAGAGAGTTCCAGAAAAACATTTCTGCTTTATTGACTATGCCAAAGCCTTTGACTATGTGGATCACCACAAACTGTGGAGAATTCTGAAAGAGATGTGAATACCAGACCACTTAGCCTGCCTCTTGAGCAATCTGTATGCAGGTCAGGAAGCAACAGTTGGAATTGGACATGGAACAACAGACTGGTTCCAAATAGGAAAAGGAGTACGTCAAGGCTGTATATTGTCACCCTGCTTATTTAACTTATATGCAGAGTACATCATGAGAAATGCTGGGCTGGAGGAAACACAGGCTGGAATCAAGATTGCTGGAAGAAATATCAATAACCTCAGATATGCAGATAACACCACCCTTATGGCAGAAAGTGAAGAAGAACCAAAGAGCCTCTTGATGAAAATGAAAGAGTGAAAAAGTTGGCTTAAAGCTCAGCATTCAAAAATGTAAGATCATGACATCCAGTCCCATCACTTCATGGCAAATAGATGGGGAAACAGTGGAAACAGTGAGAGACTATTTTTGGGGGGCTCCAAAATCACTGCAGATGGTGACTGCAGCTATGAAATTAAAAGACACTCCTTGGAAGAAAAGTTATGACCAACCTAGACAGCATATTAAAAAGCAGAGACATTACTTTGCCAACAAAGCTTCCTCTAGTCAAGGCTATGATTTTCCCAGTAGTCATGTATGGATGTGATAGTTGGACTATAAAGAAAGCTGAGCACCGAAGAATTGATGCTTTTGAACTGTGATGCTGGAGAAGACTCTTGAGAGTCCCTTGGACTGCAAGAAGGTCCAACCAGTCCATCCTAAAGGAAATCAGTCCTGAATATTCATTGGAAGAACTGATGTTAAAGCTGAAACTCCGATACTTTGGCCACCTGATGCGAAGAACTGACTCATTTGAAAAGACTCTGATGCTGGGAATGATTGAAGGCGGGAGGAGAAGGGGACAACAGAGGATAAGATGGTTGGATGACATCACTGACTTAATGGACATGAGTTCGAGTAAACTCCAGGACTTGGTGATGGACAGGGAGGCCTGGCATGCTGCCATCCATGGGGTTGCAAAGAGTTGGACACGACTGAGTGACTGAACTGAACTGAATAATACGTATCTCATGGAGTTGGTGTGAGAATTAAATGAGATAAAATATAAAAGCATTTGGATCCTAGTGTTCGGTGGTGGTGTTGGTGGACATTAATGAGAAGGTGGTCAGTGCAGGGAGAACTCATCTTCTGTACTTTCAGGAGTGAAGTTACACAAACACCTGGGACAGAGAGGGAGTGATTATTCTCTCTCTTTTTTTTTTAATAGTTATTTGTTTGGCTGCATTGGGTCTTCATTGCATCATGTGGGATCTTTTATTGTGGTCCATGGATTCTCTAGTCGTGGCTTGTGGGCTTTTAATTTCCTGACCAGGAATTGAACCCACGTCCCTGACATTGCAAGGTGGATTCTTAACCACTGGGCCACCGGGAAGTCCCAGTGATTATTCTTAGTAATCACTTCCTTTACTCAGTGTCTGAAGATAATTGCACAGAGTGAGTTTTAATCTTGCTGGGGAAATTTTTTTTTCCTTTTTCTTTCTTTCTTAAAGATAGAAGAAAAATCATGTAAGTCATTGCCACTGACCCCCACCCGCCGCCACTTTGGTCACTACTCTTGGTCTCAGAAATACCAATAATCTTATTAGATAATATGCTAATAAAAATGTTAATAATCTTATTAAATGATCTCTTTTTAAAAAAATTAATTTCTTTGAAGTAAAGTTGAATTACAGTGTTTTGTCAATTACTGCTATACAGCAATGGCACCCCATTCCAGTACTCTTGCCTGGAAAATCCCATGGATGGAGGAGCCTGGTAGGCTGTAGTCCATGGGGTCGCTACTAGTTGGACATGACTGAGCGACTTCACTTTCACTTTTCCCTTTCATGCATTGGAGAAGGAAATGGCAACCCAATCCAGTGTTCTTGCCTGGAGAATCCCAGGGACGAGGGAGCCTGGTGGGCTGCTGTCTATGGGGTCGCACAGAGTCGGACACGACTGAAGCGACTTAGCAGCAGCAGCAGCAGCTATACAGCAAAGTGACTTAGTTATATATATATGTATATATACTTTTTTTCATATTCTTTTCCATTATGGCTCATCACAGGATATTGAATATAGTTCCCTGTGCTATATAGTAGGACCTTGTTGTTTAGCCATTCTGTATATACCAGTTTGCATCTGCTAATCCCAAACTCCCAGTCCTCCATTCTCCCACCCTCCTCCCTGTTGGCAGCCGCCAATCTATTCTCTATGTCCTTGGTTTTCTTTGTTTCATAGATAGGTTCATTTGTGTCATATTTTAGATTCTACATATATCATATGGTATTTGTCTTTCTGATTTACTACACTTAGTATAATAATCTCTAATTGTATCCATGTCACTGCAAATGGCATTATTTCATTCTTTTTAAATGACTGGGGAGTGTTCCATTGTATGTATGTACTACACATGCATGCACGCTAAGTTGCTTTAGTCAGGTTTGACTCTTTGCAACACTATGGACTGTAGCTCTCCAGGGTTCTCTGTCTATGGGATTCTCCGGGCAAGAATACTGGAGTGGATTGCCATATCCTTCTCCAGGGGGATCTTCCTGACCCAGGGATTGAACTCGCGTTTCTTACATCTCCTGCACTGGTAGACGGGTTCTTCACCACTAGCGCCACCTGGAAAGCCCAATGTATGTACCATATCTTCTTTATCCATTCTTTGTCCATGGGCATTTAGGTTGTTTCAATGTCAGTGAATAGTGCTGCTATGAACACAGGAGTGCATGTATCATTTTAAAAAAATACTTATTTGTTTATTTAGGCTCTGCTGGGTCTCAGCTGCAGCATGCACAGTCTTCGATCTTCGTTGCAGCATTCGATATCTTTGGTTGTGGCTTGTGGGACCCGACATGCTCCTCTGCACTGGAAGCTCAGTCTTGGCCACTGGACCACCAGGAAGTCCCTCGTGTATCTTTCTGAATTATGGTTTTGTCTGGTTATATGCCCAGAAGTGAAATTGCTGGATCTATTTTTAGTTTTCTGAGGAATCTCCAAACTGTTCTCCATAGTGGCTGTACCAGTTTACATTCCCACCAATAGTACAGGAGGGTTCCCTTTCCTCCACACCTTCTCCAGTATTGATTGTTCATAGCCCTTTTGATGATGGCCATTCTGAACAGTGTGAGGTGGCACCTCACTGTAATTTTGATTTGCATTTCTCTAATAAGTAGCAACGCTGAACATCCTTTTATGTGCCTATTTGCCATCTGTATTTCTTCTTTGGAGGAATGTCTCTTAGGTCTGCCTATTTTTTAATTGGGTTGTTTGTTTGTTGTTGTTGTTGTTAAGGATTACCTCTTGATTATCTCTTCTTGGGGATAATTAATTTCAGTTTCCTTCACCTCCCTTCTGGTGCTGATTTTCTAAATCTTTAAGGGGGTCTTTGCTTTCCTCTGTCTCTAGTAGTAATATTCCTTCCAGGTTGGGGTATTAATAGACAGGCCATATGGTTCATAGACACTTTGCTCCCAACAACTTGATAGGAATTCTGGTGGCTTGATTTTTTTTTTTTAATTTCAACTATAAAAACGTAAGAACCATCTGCTGTTATTTTTTTGTATGTGATCTTGGTAAGTTATTTAGCTACACGCTGAAGAATTGATGCTTTTGAACTGTGGTGTTGGAGAAGACTCTTGAGAGTCCCTTGGACTGCAAGGAGATCCAACCAGTCCATTCTGAAGATCAGCCCTGGGATTTCTTTGGAAGGAATGATGCTAAAGCTGAAACTCCAGTACTTTGGCCACCTCACTCAAAGAGTTGACTCATTGGAAAAGATTCTGATGCTGGGAGGGATTGGGGGCAGGAGGAGAAGGTGACGGCTGAGGATGAGATGGCTGGATGGCATCACTGACTCGATGGACGTGAGTCTGAGTGAACTCCGGGAGTTGGTGATGGACAGGGAGGCCTGGCCTGCTGAGGTTCATGGGGTCACAAAGAATCAAGACACGACTGAGCGACTGAACTGAACCTCTCTTAAAGTGAAAGCATAACGTGCCCAACCAACATTTTAAAGGACAAACTTGGGAGTCCTATTTTTGTACCATATACTATAATAGGTCCTTTTCCTTGCTGTGTCAAGTTCATTTTCTGTAAAACCTAAAACCGAATCATGCTGTAAAGAAGACAGTTTATTTTGGTGACTTTCATTAAGTTTGGAGGAATAATGGATTTGTTTTAAATTAAGCAGAGCTGCGTTTTCTTTCCAGAAGGTTTAGTGGATGACACATACTTAGGCAAACTCTGTAAATGTTTATGCAAACCTTCACCCTACTGACATTTAGTTGAATTTTACAAATAGGTAAATCTAGTAAGAATGTGGTGGGCTGATCACTGGCAATAGATTGTGGTGAGGAATGTTCTCTTGATTATTAAGCCAAATAGTTGGTTCACTGATCGAATGAGACTCGCTGGGAACAAAGCATCAGGAAATAATCCCTTTGCATAATTTTAACAGAACGACTGGCTCTGCTCTTTGTGAAATGCAAACTTTGATGGCACCTCAAAATTCCCCTTTTTTTCCCCTAAGACTAGGCTGGAAGTAGCTTGTCTCCCTGCTTGGCACTGTCTTGTTGGCTGAACTGCAAGCATGGCTGTAACACATAGGGCCTCACTGGTGTGTGGCTTTCCCAGTCATAAAGGAGTGAGAGAAGCATTAAGCCAGTCTGACACTTGCGTGCCTCCTTTTGTGTGAAGGTTACAGGATGTAACAAGCCTTGTCCTTGGATCCCCCATGAGTGGTTATCTTTTTGAGGTGCCAGACTGGCTTTGGGTGGTTCCTGGCATCCAGAGCCACATGTGGAGGTGCAGGGTGAGAGTGCAGGAGGCTCTGGGCCCTCTCCTTCTCTCCCTTTGCTGCTCCTGTCCTTGCTGCCGCACGTACTTGGGGAAAATGAAGGTGAAGGGCTGCCTGGGTGGAGCAGGCTGTGGGAAGGGAGGTGTTGTTGGGTAAAGTGCTGTGGCGGTGGCTCTCTGGGGAAAAGGCCCTGTCTGTACTTCCCAGGGCGCAGTGCCTGGCACAGAAACTTCCAGTAGTTGCCTGCTGAATGCTGAGAGGCAGAGAATCGGGGCTTGGGGCTTACGTAGCAGCACTGCAGAACCTCTTCCCTTCCTTCTGACCCTTCTCAGTTGCACACAGCCCAGCGCCGTGGGGCCAAATCCCAGAGCCACACCTGGGGACGCATGTGACTCTCTTTGTAGTGTATGTGCTAGTAGCACTCGGTCATGTCCAACTCTTTGTGACCCCATGGACCGTGGCCCTCCAAGTTCCTCTGTCCGTGGCGTTCTCCAGGCAAGAATACTGGAGTGAGGTGCCATTTCCTTCTCTGAGGGGATCTTCCCAACCCAGGGATCAAACCTGGGTCTCCTGCGTTGGCAGGTGGATTCTTTACCATCTGAGCCACTAGGGAAGCTCTTACTTTATAGATGCCCCCCTTTTCTCCAAAGCATCTGCACAGTTAAGGTACCACCTGTGCATGTGAAGAAAACACTAGAATAATCTGGGACAGAGAACAATAATATCTGGCTATTAAGAGCAGCTTCTTAGATCTGATCATGGCATCTTTCTAGTGAATAAAATCCAAGTGCATTACAACCCTGGCTAGCTATCCGGCATGCACTGGCTCCCCGTTGCCTTTCCATCTCTTCTTGTCCACCTTTATTTAGGTCAGGGGACCCCAGCCTTTGGGATCTAATGCCTGATGATCTGAAGTGAAGCTGATGTAATAATGATAGAAATAGAATGCATGATAAATGTAATACATTTGAATCATCCCCAAACCATCCCCCTGCTCCATGGTCCATGGAAAAACTGTCTTACACAAAACCAGTCCCTGGTGCCAAAAACGTTGGAGACCACTGCGCTAGTTCCTTGAGCACCCCAGGCCCCTTGCTGTCTGCTCCACCCTTTGCCTCTGTTATTCTTCACATGCCTCAGCCTTCCTAAGCCTTTAAAGATCCGCTTAAGCGGTGCTGCTTCACAGAGGCCTTCTTTGGCCCTCTTGTCCCGTCTGTCCCATAATTTATACTCAGGCATTTTGCATTTTCCTGTGTGTTTGTTTTCTTGCTTATTAGCTATCTGTCATGCTTGACTGATGCTCTCCAGGAAGGGCTGTTTTCTGATTTGGTTAGCATCTAGTCTATGCCTGGCTCAGAAGAAGCTCTCCATAACTAAATATTTATTTAAATAATGAATGAATGTGTCAACCTATCTTTCATCAGAAAAAGTGTTCAAGTAAAAAAAAAAATATTTTTCTTTCTCCTCTCTGATCTCAACATACAGTATACATACACACAATGAAGCTGTCGTTCATGCTATAAAATTTTCCTCATCTTAGTAAGGAATTGCCTTGACAAGTAGCATTGGTGATTTAGTGACTATGGTCTAACTACTATTAGTGCTTTTTATTCATGAATGTCTAATGTGTTTTTTTCCACCTCTCTCTTTCTTTTGTCTTTCTTTTTTAGCAAGGAAAGCCGTATGTCTTCGACAGAGTGTTGCCTCCCAGCACGACTCAAGAGCAAGTTTACAATGCGTGTGCAAAGCAAATTGTCAAAGGTAAGTGCTATTTCTTTATTTTCTCCTGGGCCTTTCAGCATAATTGAAAATGTTAAGTGGTATTTGCAGCCTAGAAATCAATGTACCTTGACCATAAGCAGAGGCCTGCTAATTGGAAACACTGAATTATAGCAAGCTCTGGCCCTGATTTGCTGTGATGTCAGGATTTAACTCCTCGATACCTCTTTTCCAAGGAGATTTCTTTATTTCTTTTGCCACCTTTTGGGCAGAGTTATTCTGTCACTTAGTAGCTTAAAAGCAGGGTAATATATAGTCACACTATTTTTGTAATGGCTTTAAAGTATTGCTGAAGCTGTAGTACCTCCTCAGGAGAAAAACATCTATTCTACTGCTCCAGTTGTATATTTTTTGGTTGATCTATTTTGTGCATCTGTCTCTTCAGAAAGAAGATTTATTTTTTTTTACTTTTAATTTTATTGGAGTATAATTGATTTGCAATATTGTGTTAGTTTCAGGTGTACAGTAAAGTGAATCTGTTATATGTATGCATATTTCCATTCTTTTTAAGCTTCTTTTCCCATCTAGGCCATTACAGAGTTTGGAGCAGAGTTCCCTGTGCTATACTATAGGTCTTTATTAGTTTTTTTCTATATAGTAGTGTGTATGTGTCAATAGAAATGATTTCTGAAAGTATAGTCTTCAGAAAGAAGCTTTGAATGTGGAAAATTCTTGGGCATCAAGGAATTTTCTGCAGCATCCTAAGATCACACATTACCTTGCTGGTTAGTGAGTTGTTCTTACCACTCAGCATTCCTTAATAATACTTTCATCTAACCCACTTTCTGTTGTCCCACCCCAACCCTGACATTTGTTCTTCCACATAGGTAGCCTAAAGCCTGAATTTGTGTCTTAGAGATCAATTCTTTTTTCTGGGACTGGCCTTGGCCCTGAAGGATTTGTGTCAAAATAACAGCAGGGAGCCAAGCAATTTACACGTTTCTCTGCCTTGCCCTTTCAAATCAGGGGCAGGACAGAGCTTGCCCTTGGGGAGCTGGCCATCTGGACCGAGCTGACAGAGCTGAAGGGGCATCTCCTGCTCCTTTGCTTTTCATCAGTGAATCCTTGCTTTCAGATCTGAGTGCTGCAGTAAATGTGCTTTCAAATGTCTTAATGCTGCCACTTTCATAGGTAGTGCTAGAGTGAAAGAGTGAAAAGTGAAAAAAACAAAACCCCAAACTCCTTGTCCTTTTAGATCCGCTTGCTTTTAGAAGCTGAGCTGACTAACCTAACTATTTGAAAGGCATGAAAATCACTCCTGCTTACATCTGTTAGATTCATTCTGACCTTGGACACCTGCGTGGGAGACGCCTGTCAGTATGTACCATTTCTTGCTGAGGTGTATGGTTATTTATGTTCTTGTTGCAGACATCAATTCAATTAGAAAGCCTTTACAGTAAGATTATTACAGAAAATTGAAGAGAAAAAAATATGCCAGCATGTGAGTTTTTTTGAATTAATAGTTTGGGCTTGTATCTGTGGTAATTTTTGTCTTCTTTCTACTTCTACTCTTTTGCTTCTCTGTCTAAACATATTTGTTCTTTCTGGAGTATATAGTTCTTGTTTGCTCCTAGTCAGCCCTCCTTCCCCTCTATTATCAGTCTCTTTTATATTTTTATTAAAGTAATCGCATACAAGCCAGAATTCCTTCTTTTTCTCTCCTCCTTCATTATCAGAACCAAATAGTATTTACTGCTTGCTGTGCTAGGCACGAGGGCTATTTAAATACACACCCACCCTCTCTAAGTTGACATCGTAATTAGAGATGGATGCACTCCATTCTTAAAAAATCCTGTGATTAACAAATAATACTAATAACCCTTGAGTTTTTATTTACTGGATAAGTTTGGGCTGCTTTCAGTGTTTGGATTTTTTTATAATATGAAATGTCAGAAATGGACAGTACCCAGGTGAGGGGGTTCTTGTGGACTTCCTAACTATGGATAAGTTGAGTCCCCAATAGACAGTGAGTCACAAAGAAAACCATCTAAAATAAAATCAGGCTCTGACATGATATAGTAAACAGACATTTCTTGGGTACCATAAATATAGCATCAACATATGCATTTTGTAGCAATAGAGAGTGTCTTATTCTCCCTTAAAAGGAAATTATTAGGGGCATAATGGAGACCAAATTTAACTTTTTAAAAAATATCCACTGAAGCTGCCATGAGGGGAAGTGGCTGTGTATTTCTGTGTCAGCAAGACAAAATGTAGGTATATAAGAAAGAACTGCTTGGCATAGACCACTCAGGTACAGCTGAGGTTCCTCTGGCCATGATAAGCCTTGTTTACAGCAGGAATGGAAGGTGGTGTAATGGGAATCTTTTTTTCTAGAGGCCAAGATTTGAATCAAATGACTTCTAAAAGTCCCTTAAGTCTCTGCAATTCATGGTAATATAGTAGATTGGTGAGCTTTCCTTTCAAGTCTATCTAAACCCTTAAATGTTTTTGAGATCAGAGAGACTCCTTTTAACTGCACAACTTTATTCTCTCTTGGTCCTTGCATTCCCTTCAACTTCACTGGATTTAAAAAAAACATTTTGAACATTTGATTATAGCATCCTGGCATCTCCTACGCTCCCATCTTTGCCTGGTGTGTGTTTTTCAAAATGTCATCTGAAAGAGTGTAGAATTTTCTCCATTTCTTCTAGAAGAGGTGATAGGGTTTGTGGGTACCAGCATGGTAAATAGGAAGGTTCCTGTGGTCACTGGGCACTGTTACTGAAGTAATCAGAGAAACTATTTCCCCATGCACAGAAGCCACCCCTGGCATTTGCCTTCCAGAGTAACCGGATGTGGATCATCCAGTGCTAGAGAAGATAGCTTCTTGTTTTCCAGTTCTATTTTCTTTAAATTGCATCCATTTGATTGTTTCTTTCATTCGTATTTCGATGTGAGTATACTAGGTATTTGCCATATGGTTAAGTATTGCTAGGGACTGAAGTCACTAAGACACCTAAGACTCTGCAGAAATCTTTGAGTATAGAGAAGGAGCAGATGCTCACATAGTTATTATACATGTGGAGATTATGTGCTTTAAGATGGGTGTGTGCAAAATGCTAAGGGAGCACAGAAGAAAGTCACTTGATACTGTTAATTTTGGTGAGTGGGGAGGAGGATTGGAGAATTAAGGAAGACTTCTTGGAAAGGTTGGGATCTGAGGAGCATAGAATATGCAGGGCTGTACAAGCAAAAGGAACAGCAAAAAACCAAAGCCTAAAGCTTAGGGTGCAGAGTGATAAGCTCTAAAAAGTTAGGCTGGGGACCTCCCTGGTGGTTTAACGGCTAGGACTCCACTCTACCAATGTAGGGGGTCCGGGTTTGATCCCTGGTCAGGGAACTAGGTCCCACGTGCCACAGCTAAAAGTTCCCATGCTGCAAATAAAAATCCCAAGTGCTCCAATGAAGCCCCAAATAAATAGTTAATAAATAGAAATAAATGTTGAAAAGTTAGGCAGGACCAGAGTTGGATAGAAATTGATGGACTTTATCCTGTAGGTGATGTGGACCCACTGAAGAGTTGTGGAATTTTTTTTTTTTTGGTGGCCTTGTTACACAGCATGCGGGATCAGAGTTCCTTGACCAGGGATTGAACCCACAGCTCCTGCAGTGGAAGTGCAGAGTCTTAACCACTGGACCGCCGGGGAAGTCCCCACTGGAGACTTTTAAGCTCAGGGATATTATCAGATCGATTTTATTATTCTATTATATATGACTTTTAAGAAGAATTACATTTATTTTGCCACTGTTATCTGTCAGGTACCCCCTATACATTCTACATATGTTACTGCATTTTAAATCTTTACGACTTCATGAGGTGTGTGAGCGTTATTATTCCCATTGTACTAAAGAGGAAATTGAGGTGAAGTAACCTGACCAGGTTGGAGAAGGAAATGGCAACCCAATCCAGTATTCTGGCCTAGAGAATCCCAGGGATGGGGGAGCCCGGGGGGCTGCCGTCTATGGAGTCGCACAGAGTCGGACACGACTGAAGTGACTTAGCAGCAGCAGCAGCAACTTGACCAGGTAGTTTAGGGACTGGTGAGGCCGTGCCTTGAACCTGAGTTTGTCTGACTTGAATTTTTCTGTACTATCCTGCCCCCACTTTTCTTGTGGGCCTGTAATGAGCATTTGGCAATTATTTTATGAGTTATTCCTTTTCCACCAGGCCATATGGACTACCTTGCAGAAAGGCAGGGGTAGGAATGGGAGTAGAGAAGGGAAAAGGGAAGAAACAGAGACTGGGTTCCCAGGGCTGCTGGGTGACCCTGGCTGCTGCCAGTGAGGAGGTACACTTCCATTCTGAAGACGCAGCATGCCCTTGCCTGGGCACAGTGGCGTGGGTGCCCCCAGGTTGGTGGGCCCGGCATGCGGGCTGGCCACTGGCATTTGGTAGGATGGTCTCTGCAATCTCTGGGCACAGCCTGCTTGAGTAGTGTGGTCGGCTGCTTAGGAGTCCGAGCCAGGGGTGGCTTGGTAGCCACTATTGCCAGAGGCTCTGGTGCTACTTGTGTTTTCCTGGTAGCTCAGACAGTGAAGAACCTGCTTGCCACTGCAGGAGACTTAAGAGACAAGGGTTTGGAGGGAGGGCATGGCAACCCACTCCAGTATTCTTGCCTGGAGCATTCCATGGATAGAGGAGCCTGGAGGGCTGCAGTCCATGTGGTTGCAGAAGAATTGGATACAACTGCGCATCTAAACAACAGCAACAACTGGAGCCAGTACTGGGCCATTGCTTCACATGGAGAGATGATAGGAGGCCGCGACAGCCTCCTCAGGCACCCCATGTGTAGCCCTAATTCTGTCCTCCCCGAATTCTTACCTGCCAGTCAATGGAACTAACTCTTCTGCTTCAGCAAGACCTAGACTCAGAACTGGTAAAGCCTAGGGAGGGCAGCTTGACTCTGAGGGTGCACCAGGAGGCTCAGAGGATTTTCAAGGGCCCCACTCCCCTCCGCCTTCCTCCCAGGAGATGACAGGACTCTTCCCGTGTGCTGTGGGCTCTCTTCTGGGTTTGCTTGGCTGCTGGATGGACCTGTGTTGTGTGGGGCCCTGCTGGCCCTGTGGTGTGAGCTGAGGTCACATCACGCCAGTCCCTGTCACAAAGAAAGGTTCTGTCCAGCTGGGCTGGTCTCTGGCTTTATGGCTGGTGTACAGAAACAGTCATCCTGTTATGACAGAGACCCTGAAACAAATGCTTTCCTCGGGCCCAGGACCTGGCCTTCAGCGTGATGAAAGTGCCTCTCTGTGGGCTCTTTCTGCAGAGGCGGGCGGGTGGTGATGTGGCTCAGTGGTGGCAAGCACAGGCCTGTTCCCCTCATCTTTCCGTCCTTGGCAGTGTCCTCCGTCTCCTCGCATTTGTGGTCCAGCCTCATGTGCATTTTGGTGCTGTGCCCCCTTTCCATCTGTCTCCTCCCCTCATAAGCAAATGTAGATGCAACAACAGGCAACACCTGCCTCCCCAAACCCAGAGTTTGGAAGGAAATAGAGGACACCAGGTTAGAAGAACTTCTTGTTTTCTTTTAAAATCACCTTCTGATTCAGAACCCAGTTGATAGAGGGTGACATCAGCCCTTTTCAACCTTGAACGCTGAGATAGGTTCTTCAACAATGAATTAATTGTTACATGATTCTGAACACTTTAAAGGCTAAGTGGAGTTTGTCCTAATGGGGTTTTATGTGTTCTCCTTTTCTTTAAAAAAAATAAAATTAAAAAGCAATTGCCCACAGTGTTGCCATAGCAGCAACAAAGAATCAGGGATTCTCCAAGAGTCTCACGTGCCCTTAGCTCCCTACCCTAAACAAGTGATGCTATCCAGGAGCATTGTGTGTTTGCATGTATGTGTCCCAGTCCTTAGCCTGAGGGAGTCTGGTGAGCAGTGTGACTCACTAGGGTTTAGTGGGGGTGGATTAGATGGGGGGACTGGGAATGTCTGTGGGGCAGAATTCCGAAGCCCTCATCCTGTCACTTCCTGGCAGAGGAAGAAGCAAGCCCTGGCTTTTCTGCTGTCAGCAGAGCTGGACTCTGAGCTGAGGTTTCTTCCGGGGGGCAGCTGCTCGGGGCCGCTGCTCGGGGCCACCTCTGGGTGCAGGTGGGCGTGTGGGTTGGCCAGCGGCTCTGAGGAGGAGCAGAGGGACTGGACCTTGGCCTTGGCCCCCTTCCTCCTGTCCTAATGCCTGAGCTAATGGGTCCCAGGGTGCTTCCTCCACAGGGACTTAAAATAAGGAAGCCCTTTCAGGGTTGGGGAGAGGTTTAATTTCTAATCAGTTAGGAGCTTAGGTGCTGTGATTGTGGCTGGTATTGAAATTGTCTGGAGGTGTTTGTGCCATGAACATACAAAATTTTCAAACAACATCCAAGGATGGAGATCTCTTTCTCCGAGTCCCTGAAAATATGTCACATTTGTAGTTGTGTAGAAGCTCCCACTCTGACTACTGTTTTTGACAGGAGAAACCTTTTCTCTGAGCAGGTTGGCATTTTCAAGAAGACTGAAGCTTGAACCTCCAGCCCTTACATTGTAATCCTCAAGCTTTTGCTTCCCCTGTTACCAGGGAAACCATTACCAGAAGTCAGATACGTGTGAACAGTTTTTCTCTCTCAATATAGCTTGACACGAACTCTTGAGAGCTGCTATGATTTAAAAAAAAACAAACGAAAAACTGCCATTTAATTTTTCTTTTTTTTTAGCTTCTCGAGGGAAAATCCCACTTTCTTTTATGATCCCAGTTTACACTCCAAAGCCTCAGATCAGTAAAACGTGTATTAAAATTTTTTTTTTAGAAAATTCAACAAAACAGCAAAAACTAACCACCATCATAAGACTGAGAGAGACCAAAAAAGCAAACCAACCAACCTAATCAGGGCCTGATATAGACGGAGCTGAATACCTGCCTTGATTTTTTTTTCTTTGTACATGGCCTTGGAGAGGACACCCTCTTATAGGGCTCCTCTCCCCACCCCTCTGTGCTTTTAGGAATGAGAACTTCCTCCCTTATGTAAAGGTAGGGGGTCAGGGATATTAATCATGCATCATCCCGCTTGTCGGTGCTGTTGATGTGGGTGAAGCAGATCGAGGGAAATGAGCACTAAATACATTTTAATCACCTCTGCTGCTTTGAAAGAATTCCCACAGAGAATCGCCAGCTCGTAGCTACGTCTGTCCGCCTGTCCGTGCCCCGCCCCCCGCCCCGCAGTCATCTCTGTGTGAGACGGAAGCAGCCTACAGCGCGTGGGGTCCGCTCAGTCTGCTCCTCCTCTTGCTGTTGTGCTTTACTCGCTCAGCCGTGTCTGACTCTTGTGACCCCATGGCCTGTAGCCCGCCAGGCTCCTCTGTCCATGGGATTCTCCAGGCAAGCATACTGGAGTGGGTTGTCATTTCCTCCTCCAGGGGATCTTCCCGACCCAGGGATCAACCCACGTCTTCTGCATTGGCAGATGGATTCTTGACAGAGGAGCCACCAGGGAAGTCCCTGCTCCTTGTGCAGTTAAAAGAAATTCCCAATTCTCTGGGGCCGGGGCCGTCTTCCTAGCACAGTCACTGGAGAAAAAGAGGCGTTAAATCTGAGTCAGGACCCGGCTGGCTTCCGAGCTCACTGGATAGTCACCGTGTGTCTCAGTATATGGAGTGCGGCCCCGCCCCTCCCAGCTCTGGACAAGCTCTGTTCCGAATGGGCTCCAGGCAGCTTCTCAAGAAACCTCCCCAAGGAACCCGCTGGGGCCAGGTTTAACCCAATCCAAATCAGACCTTCAGGAGAGAAATTCTATGTGCACCTCACTGCAGAGGCTCAGGGCATGATAATATTCCTACCCCCTCGACAGATCTCAAGAGATCAACAGGGAGAAGAAAATTCAAATACCTTTCTACTAAAAATAAAATATAGTGCTCAATATCTGTTTTGATTTTGATGTAACCGGGAGAAAGTGTGTCTGCCTCTCCCTTTATTAATATATTCCATAGGCATGTGAGTGCATTTATTTTTATTTTGTGGAGTCGTGGAGGCCCTCATTCCTGCTTTTATCTCACAATTCTACTTAAAATGCAAATGGAATTGAATACATCATTTGTGTGAAAAATGAGATGGGCCATTTGGAAAATGTAATTTTAAAACAGGCAACTGGCACTGGCATGCAATCAAAGTAATGAGTTACTTTTGATTTTTTTCTTGCTTGCAGATGTCCTTGAGGGTTACAATGGGACAATTTTTGCGTATGGACAGACCTCATCAGGAAAAACACACACCATGGAGGTAAGACTTCAGTGTGCTGTTATGTCAGTCTCTGAGATGACTGAATGGAAGTGGTGCTTCCTGCAAAATGTTAGGTGCATGTGGCTTTTTGACTGAGCAATAGAGATGGTTAAGGGGATGTTATGTTTGTGGCACAATTTTTGTGTATCTTTGAGGTGTTTTTAAAATAGTGGTGAGTAATAAAGTCTCAGGAGTTCAGTATTAAAAAAAAATCCTCTTTTGAAAGCTCTGTGAAAATATTAATAATAAATTCTGTTTACAACAAGCTAACCAGTGGTGTGAGTATCCCTAAGGGCTGTCACCCCAATCTTGCTGAGAAAGTCTGTTGTGAAAATCATTTACTCTCTGAAGAGTCTCTGGGGAGGCGAGTCTCTTCTGAATAAATAAAAATTTGTAGGTCAGAGGTTGAAGGAAGCTGGCTTTTGGACCAAATTCAGCCCACAGACACATTTTTGTATGACCTGCAGTGTTCTGTGGTTTTTTGGTTTTTATTTGTTTGCTTTTTTACAAATTGCAGGCAGTGTTTAAAATGGGAAAATTTCAAACAATTCTAAGTTGAAAATTCTTAGATTCTTATACTTTTTTTTTGAAAATACTGATGATCTAGCAACTCTGGGTGCAATTTCACCATGATATGAAGTGTACGTTTCCCTGGAGCAAAGCTGTTCGTTGTCTCGTTCACCTCTTTACTCACATTGCTAGTGTGTGAGACCACGGCTGTCCCATAGGAGGGCTTCGATAGAATATTTGTGAAAACGGTACCCTTGTGGTGGCCCTGGCTGACCCATGAGTGTCGAGCCAGCCCTTGTGGGCCCCTGGTCCCCTGCATGCACATCGTGAGTGAATGTTTAGCATCCTTCCCCAGAAACATACACCCCTGGTCCCCCTGTGCCCTTGAGGTTGTGCCCCCAGCTCTGATTGTTGGCCCTGGATTTCTGTGGCTCCAGACAGTTTTCCAGACAGGGCATGCCTGCAGAAAAAATTGGCCCCCTTTACCTCTTACTTTCCTGCTTTTTGCCAAGGATTTGACTCCTAAACAACCTTTGGGGCTGGATAATTGTTCTAAAGGCTGGCCCCACCTGACAGGTGAGGAGAGGTGAAGAGTGGTTATTATAAGCAACTACACAGAGGAGGTTTGGGGAATTCATCTTATAAGCAGCAGGGTAAGATGAATCCTTAATCCTTCAAGCTTAGGTTTTTCATTTATGGTCCCCTCTTGGGACTGTCACTGAGTTGGCTACTGCAGACTCGGTTTAGCTTATGAATCATTCCTATTGAAGAAGAGATTTCAAAAGGCACAAGGCTAATATCCTCAGGGCTCTGGTGTTCTGCTCACACCAACTTTCAAGTGTGAGGCATGACTCTGGGGGACCTCATTCCTGTTGTGTTGACTCACTTCCCTCTGTTTCGCTGAGACAGAGGGGTTCAGAGACTGCACGGATTCAAGGAAGCGGTGATCCATTGCCTGAGTTTCACTCACCCCAGTAGCCACGGGTAGAAACTCCTTCATAACACCTGAGAGAGAGAATAGGAGACGGCTTCTTATGAGGGAATCATTCCTTAGCTTTTTGGAAACTTGCCCAACCATATACAATACAAAAAAATGCAATATTTAAACCTTCCCCCCAAATCTTACAAAATGCTTACACTAGTGACCTTTTAAGCTTTGGGATTAATTCATCTTTGAGAAATAAATACAGTGTATTTGCTAAATGGCAAAAATCTAAATTGTAAACCACCAGAGACCTGTTCCCAGAGTACAGTCTTTGTTTGTGTTGCGTGTGGGTGGCCAAGGATATAGGTGGATGTCAGGAGATGGCAAAGAGGTATGCCAGCCCCTTCACACTAAAATTGGAGATGTTGCATTAAATGAGAGCCTCTCCAGCTGTCTGTGACTCACTGCGTAAACCCCGCACCCTGGGAGTGGTACCGTAGGTCTGGAGGGACTCATGGGACCTAAAAGGAACAGGATGCTCTGCAGGCAGCTTTCACAGCTGCCTGAATTCTGTTGCTGTTCCTTCCTTGTCGGTTTCAAAAGTTGCTGGGAATGAGCTGTTTTCCTTTACTGTGACTCTGGAGGACCACATGCTTATGTCTGCAGGAGGAAGGAGTGGGGTGGATAGGGGTCCTACCCTAGTGCCTTCCCACCCACTCCATACTCTGCATCTGGCTCATTCTGAAGGGGGATGGTAGTTGGAGAAAAGGTAGGAAATATTTTAAACAGAGGAAAGGGGAAGCCCCACGCTGAAGTCTAGACATCGCAGGAGACCAGGAAACCCAGGGCCCTGAAAACAAAACAAAACAAAACAAAACCAACAAAACCCTGCAGGGCTCTCACCTTCTACAAGGAGGATTTTATATATTCCGCATTACACATTGTGATCTTTTAAAAGCTCTGGGAAGGGACTGTTAATTCTGTGAATGGACAGAGCTGTCACGTTTAAAAGCTGTTTTTCATTTTAACCCCCCACCCCCACTGCCCCAGTTTGGGGTCTGGCATCCAGTGGTGATTCCATTACCTTCTGTTGAGGGGAGCACACAGATAAGCCCACATAAAATTGGAAAGATTAGCTTCTGAAGATGGTGCATTTCAGGCGGATTTTCAGCACAAATGGGAAACACTTGGCAGTGCTGGTGCTAAGCTGAGGGGACCCTCGGTGTGCTGGGCCCTGGCTGGGCTCTGGTGGGCAGTGTTCAGAGGCTGATTGGAAGAGGGGTCCTGGGGTGCTGGCTGCGCAAAGAGAGGACTGGACCTTTGTTCAGAGTGGGAGGCTGGGAAGGGCTTCTCTCGCTCTGTGCTTTGCTTTTTGGCCCACTTCTGCACACTGATTCAGATGGATGCAGACACGCTGTGCTTTTCCTTCTGCCCAAAGGGACACCTGGAGGCCTGGGAGGGTGCAGGCTGTCCTGCTGCGAGGAGCTGCCGAGTGGATTTTCATGAGCCTGTCTGCGTGCATTGGTGCTTGTGTGCTGATGGGCCCCCACTTTCCCATCTTAAGTGTTTCAGGAAGCTCTGTCCTGCTTGGGAGGCTGAGGAGGCCACTGGGGCTGGAACAAAGGGAGTCTTGTTCCATGGCCAGTGGCCTGGGTCTGGTTTCTGCTTTCACATGTGCTCCAAGAAGGCCACCTTCAGAAGTGGGGGAATTATACAGGATTTGAGGAAGATTATACAGGATGCAAGTGTTAAAATGTCTCTTTTGCTTTCTGGGAGAAACAAGATGATGGAGTGGTAATGTCCACTCGAGTTCATCCCTGATCTTCCAGCTGACTAAACTTGTCACGTTCTCCAAACAGCAGCGTGCTCTCTCAGTCCCTCCCCCATTCTCTTTCTCCTGCTTCCTCTGCCCACAGTCTCACATCTCCTTAATTTTACTCATCCCTCAAGATCTGGTGTCTTTCAAGGAAGCCATCCCATGTCACCCCAGCTGCAAGGGATGTTTCTGTTCTCTGAGTTTCTAGAGCTCATTGCCTCTTTATTACCTTTTTTGCCTGAGGTGACTATGTATTGTTTGTGGACAGATACCTTTCATTTGCAACAGAGACACAGTGAAGACCTTTGTGGAACGCTGTCTCCAACACACACCACAGAAATCTATCATCATGGCACCACACGTACACCACACACACCTCCACACCACTCACGCCTCCATACCACACAAATCCATCATCACTGCCCCCCCACACACCACACACGCCTCCATACCACACATGCCTCCACACCACACACACCTCCACACCACACACACCTCCACACCACATACCTCCACACCACACACGCCTCCACACCACTCACGCCTCCATACCACACAAATCCATCATCACTGCCCCCCCACACACCACACACGTCTCCATACCACACATGCCTCCACACCACACACACCTCCACACCACACACACCTCCACACCACATACCTCCACACCACACACGCCTCCACACCACACACGCCCCCACACCACACACACCACACATACCCCACGTGGCTCCACACCACACACATACCCCACATACCTCCACACCACACACACCACACACTTTCATTCTTACCACACCACACATACCTCCACACTACACACATATCCCACACACCACACACACTGCACACATTCATCCTCACCACACCTCACATTGATAGCCTTCCCCACACGTCCTCATGCCTCTCACCCCCACACACTGTACCCCACACACAACACAGATATACACACTACACGAACACACATCATACCTCACACACAACACACACATCACACACCGTGTACATTGACACCACACACACACACAACCCTCCACACACAGATTATTTTGGCATCCTCAGTTTACTGAACATAAAGGCCCTCACCACTCTTGGACTTATGAGCTAGAAGAAGGCATCCTAGCCCTTAAACCTCTGGTAGCTTTGGGTATCACTGTGTCACTGTGGGAATGGGGGGTATTACTAGGCCTTCTCCAAATGAACATGTGCTCCTTCTTGTATGATTTTTGGGTTGAGTCTTCAGGGAAACAAAATAGGGAGTGTCCAGACTCATCCTGATTCTGCCTTGGTTCACACCCCGGCGAAGGCAAAAACGGGATGTCAAAACTTGTATGCACCCAGAATTAGTTGGAAGATCAGTCTGTTGAAAGCAAAGGCATCTAGGGAAATAGATTTGAGTCAATGATAAATGATTTTTGGATTATCAGTCATTCTCCTTTGGCTGTGGGCCACTGAGGAGAAGCTGAAGTGTTGTGATGGATTATTCAAGAGCTCCAGGTGGGGGGTGGTGGAGCAGGATACTCTTCGGACTTTCTGAGTCAGATTGGCCCATTGGTGGCATCTCTATTTGATAGAATAGAGGTCCGTGTTCTCAGTGTGGGGCCATTTCTGCCAGCAGAGTCCACAGTCCAGCAGGCGGGGTCCAGTGTGTGGACTTGTTAGATGTTATGAGAAGTGACGGCTCAGTAATCTGGCTTTGTTTTCATTGGACATATCTGCGGTAGTAACATGTTTTAAGAGTCTTCAGGTCAAATAAACCCTAACAACTGCTTAACGAGAACGTTATTATGAGCTGAGTAATAACGTTGATTGTCACTAAGCCCATTATATATACTTTTCAATTTAGATTCTATAGTAAGTCTCTGCAGTAGATATTGAACTGAGTCTCATAAGCCCTGGAAAGAAATACTTACTGGCCATCCTGCCTTTAGGGAGTATACAGTTAAACTAAAAACAAACAAACAAACAAAAAAAAAAACAAGAGAAATACATCAAATGATTTAGGATTCTTGGCAGATGAGGCATTCCATGAGAGTACCTATTTTCCTGGTAAGAGAGCTTTGCCGGAGGCCAGAAGTATCTGAATTCAGCTTTTCTCTTGCTTTGGACAGAGCGGACGGTCAGGAATCAGGTGCTGGAAGGACGGCTCAAAATGGGAAGCGTTCTGTGGCTTGTAGTTAGTGCCAGGGTTTGTGACTTCTTGCTTTTCATAACTCAAACATTGGCTTGAAAGTCATCTGAAAGAAAAAAGAGGACTTGATTGAGGAAAACAAAGCAGATCTTTCAGGTATTGGGCAGATTTGGAACACAGATGTGCCTCAAATTCATAAAGACTGTTGGGCATTCCTGGAAAACCAGAGAGCAAATTGGCTTTTCTGCCAGCTCCATTTCTTCCTAGAATTTTAGAACTTCTGAAACGCAGAGTGATCTGGGTATGCAGTTACTGACAATTGCTTTGACATGCAAACCCTGTGTTTGTGAGCTGATAGGTTATTCAACGTGGAACTTAAGTGTTCCTTTAGTGTGTGTGTAGAGAAGGCTCTCTGGAAGTTGTATGCTGAAGTCCTTTGTAAGTCTGTTGCTTTAAACACTTCTAGAACTTTTCTTGAAGAATTAGTTTCAGGTATTATGCCATATCTTTTTGAAAGTCTTTCAAACAGCAAATTCTGGATTTTGAAAATGGATTTAGTGATAATTGAGATAACAGAAACATTCATCTATCCATCCATATATTAGGTAAAATGAATACAAGTGGGGAAAAGGGGAAAAAAGGTGTATAAGCAGATTTATATATTAGAAGCAGTCAAAATATTTGAAACAATAAAACCTGGGAAGTATAGATTTTAAAAGAAATTGATAAAATGGATTTTCTTGATTGGTTTTTAAAGTGCTACTGCAGATATTTGCAGAATCAGGTTCTTAGAAATGTTTAAGCATTCACATGATGATGTGAATGAAACTATGTCACTCAGCTGTTGATGTGATTTCATTAAGCCAGATTAACTTGGATTTGTAGGTTCTGGTCAGTGTGTAAACATTCCAAACCAAAGCCCACATTTCGTATGTTACAGTCACACATATAACCTTGTTCCTTCTCCGGCTACCTTTCTCTCCCTTCTACCCACAAGCTCACCTGCATACACACTGATCTGCTGCCCCCAGTGGCAGCAGGAGGGGATGTTGTGGGCCTTCAGAGCCTGACAAAGTGTGCTGTCCCATGCGGGCTGGAGTTATCCTGCTAAGTGTTGGTCTGTTGGCTTGTGGGGTGGATCTCCAGGGGAGCAGGCAGTCTCTGTGTTCTGTTTAAGTGTCTCCCTGCTCCTGTTTAAGAAGCCCGGGTATGGTCCTTTCTCTCTCACACATGGTGCTCAGGTACCCAGCACCCTTTAGATACCTGTGTTGTGTTTTTCACTCACTAGGGGAAGCTACACGACCCTCAGCTCATGGGCATCATCCCAAGGATTGCGCACGACATCTTTGACCACATCTATTCCATGGATGAGAACCTGGAGTTCCACATCAAGGTAAGTGCAAGTGATTGAGTCCCGAGAGAAGAAACTGAGCCCCAGATTGTGTTTCTTTGCTTTCCTCTTTCTAACATGCACGTAGAAAATGATTTTATTGATTTTAAGTGACATTTCTGTGGTCAGCAGAGCCATATTTATTATTTAATGGCTTAGGCCAATACCAAGGAAATATTGAGATAAAGGCAAAGCCCTTTTTAGGATGGAATCATCGTGATTGTGGTCTGAGTTCTCTCCTTTACCCTGTGGATTTCTATAGATATGACTGGCGTGTGTCCATAATTGGGCAAGGACAGCATTTCCCAAAGTGTGTCTGGGGAACCCAGTCCCTCATATCATTACTCAGTGGGCTGCCATGGAAAAGGTTTATGTGGCCAATTAGCTGGGAAAATGCTCTTGTTAACAATTTAGATTTACCCCATGCCTCAGCATGCCTTTGTGTAATGCACTTGTGCACAGTGGGCATGTGGTGTATCACATTTCCCAGCTTCTTTGACTGTGGACCTACTTTTCCCTCCTTGGAGGGTGACAGGCTAGCATTTGGAGGAGCGGGTTCTGAGAAGTGCTGAGAAAGGGAATTCTTTTTCCTTCTTGTTTTTGTTTTTCATACCTATGTTCTGGCTTAAATTTGAACTGAAAAAGGGAGATTTCTACTCTCTTAACTATAGCTGTTAATTCTTAACATTTGGTATGAGGGGTATATTCATTTGGAACTTTCAGTCACTTGCTTCCTCTAAGCAAATAGAGAAGTTGTTGTAGGTAAAGCATCTGACAGCGGGTGTTGGGGGCGGGGAGTTGTGGAGAAGTAAGAAATCCAGGCTCTGCTTTTCCTTGAGAAAATTGTGATATGGTTCACATACAATAAATTTAACCTTTTTACAGTGTACAATTTAATGGTTCTTAGTATATTTTCCAAATTGTACAACCATGATCCTTATTTATTACTCCAGTGAATACTAAGCAGATTTATTAAGTAAGTGTTTAGACAGTTACATGGAAAGTCTTACAACACATTTTAAATGAAAGGGGACTATATGATTTCCATAAAGAATATTAGTAGCATCACCTCTGAAAGGTGAGGCTACAGATGATTAGTTAAATCAAAGTTTTGTACATGTTTATCCTAGAAGGTGGCAAGAAACTAGGCACTAAGAAGGCAAAATGCAAAATTAAACATGAATTTTGAAAAGTACATTCTATAAGACTTAACTGTAGTCTTTTATCAGCAAAAACAGATTCTGACACCTACTTTCCTTTCTACTTTTGGTAGTCCTATTATTCAAAAATCTTTTGTGAAAAATATACCAACAGTAAAGTACAAACTTCTATTGGAAACTTCAAATTAGCTCTGTATGATGCTTTCAGGATCGCTGGTTAATTCCAGAACGTTTTCATTACCGCCAAAAGAAATTCCATCCCTGTTAGGGTCCCTGTCCCTGCCCTCTTGCTTTATTTCTTTCCCTTGTTCTAGACCATCTTTCTCTTTTGTGTGTGTGGGAAAGAGGGTGACATCACAGCTTCTGCTCACATCCCCTTACTTCTAATCCCTCATTCCCCTGGGAAGGAGCCCATTGGCCCAGCCTTGGCCTGATGAGCTGTGTCCAGGATGCACATGGCTGGTGGGGTCCCTGCCACAGTGATGGTCACAGGGACAGGGTTGACAAGGGGATGGGGAGGAGAAGGGGGTATTTCTAAGATGACTTGGAGCTGAGCAGATCTGTCAAGAGGCTGATGATCCTTGAAAACTGGGACCCAACTGCCTCAGTTCAGTTCAGTTCCGTTGCTCAGTCGTGTCCAACTCTTTGCAACCCCTTGGACTGCAGCACGCCAGGCCTGCCTGTCCATCACCAACTCCCGGAGTTCACTCAAACTCATGTCCACTGAGTCGGTGATGCCATCCATCTCCTAGGCCTAAGGAAACTGAAGTTCAAAGATACAGAGCCCAATGGCCCAAGTGGCATCAAGTCCTCAGCACAGTTGAAATTGGACTCCTGATCTGAGCAACCCCACGTGTAGTGCCTGTTCCATTATATTAAATTTCTACCTTCACTTATTTCTGTGGTGTGTGCATGCTAAGTCGCTTCCATCATGTCCGACTCTTTGAAACCCTATGGACTGTAGCTCACCAGGCTCCTCTGTCCATGGGATTCTCCAGGCGAGGATACTGGAGTGGGTTGCCCTGCCCTCCTCCAGGGGATCTTTCCAACCCAGGGATCAAATCCTGCTTCTCTTCTATCTCTTGCATTGGCAGGCAGGTTCTTTACCACTAGAGCCACCTGGGAAGCCCATTTCTGTGGTACCTTCCCCAGATTATATAAAAGCAAGGCAACAACTGTTTGCCCATTTATAAAGTACATCTGGCAGATCTTTTTCCTTATAGCTCCCTTTGTTGGCTGAAGCCAGCTTCTCCTCCTTGCCAGAGTTCTTTATATCTGAGGATGCAGAAGCTTGTTGCTTTGATGGGATCAAGATTTAGGAGCTTAATGCATCTTTAAGGCTGTTTGCATTTAAATACCTTGAACCACTGCAGGGTTCTTATGGGATAATCCTGGAGTAAGATGTTAAACCAATTATTGCCCTCAAAATAGGGTCTCATATTAGAGTCTTATTAAGATAAAAATAGCCCCAGCATGAAGGG
Source organism: Redunca redunca (assembly GCA_006410935.1). Lineage (NCBI taxonomy): Eukaryota > Metazoa > Chordata > Mammalia > Artiodactyla > Bovidae > Redunca > Redunca redunca. The sequence goes on from SJYQ01000680.1 coordinate 1,517,335, forward strand.
AGGGAGGAAAGGAGGAATGACACTCATGTCGAGGGCAGAATTTTACAATCTAGGGTCCTGTCCTGCATTTGTAGTTATGCTCTCTTATTTCACAGATAATAATTGCTAAGTAGGCAAGTTTGCTATTGATTACTCCGTATTTTGAACTGAGTAGTGACAGGCTTAATCAAGAAAAAAAGGCGTGATTAAGACAGTATTGAAAATCTCCTTAAAGTGAGCCTCCCAGAGATTTTAAACATTATTTCTGAACATGCTTTTAAATGCTTATTTATTTTTCTTCCATCTGGTCTTACCAAGTATTTGAGGTGACAGAAATAACAAAATTCACCCCCTCCCAAGAAACCACTATCTGCTATGGTAAAAAAGGAATAAATCAGAATTCTCTGTATACTTATATTAAATATGAACAAGATTCTAAGTGCCAGATTTGCTAATATCTACTTCAAGAGTGGTCTTCGGGTGTCATTAATTTTCTCTGTAACCTGTGGAAATAAGGACACATGCTTAAGATCTCAGAGTTAACAGAAAAGTCTTAATGAAAACCAGACAATTCTGAAATACAGAGTGGTTTGGAGCTGAGGTTGAGTGGGCTGCAGAAGGACTGGGTTAGAGATATCTAAGGTTTAGAGACCAAGCAGACCCTAGAATTGTGGCCTCAGGGAGAATTTTCTGGAGCAGTGGGTAAGGTAGGTGTGTCTGTGACAGAGAGAGCCAGTAATAGGGCCATTTGACCAGCATTCAAGCAGGCAGAGGTTGTTAAGGAGAGGATGCTCAGCTATAGATTCCAGGGTTTGAAGCCAGGACCCCAGATCTCAGAGAAACGAGGAGTCAGGACGTTCCAGGCTGAGACAGACGAAAGATAATGAACCAGGACTGAGCTGGGTTGGGACTAGTGCTGGGTTAGGGAGTTTTTACTTTGCCTGGTCTAGAGCCAAGACTGGTGGTGCAGGGGTAAGGTTTCACCTGTAGAGTTGCATCCCTACTTTGCAACTATTTTTTCAGCTTTTTAGAAAACATCTTTTTGATTCAATCCTCTGTTTAGATTTCTGGGGAGGGGGAACTGGGGGGGAACCATGAACTTGAGGAAGGAAAAGTTGATCTGGTTGGCAGAAGGCAAGTGTAGGTAGAGTACAGAATCCTAGAGGGAATTTTTGGTATCAATGGCTTCATATGACAGATGGGAGCATTGAAGTCTAGGTTCTTGATTACTTGTGAATTAAATCTCCAAGATCACATATCTAGTTAGAGTTGTTCCCAGATGTCAGCCTGGGGTAGGTGTCACCTGGGGAGTTTAGAAGTGGATTCCCAAATCCTATTCTTGGAGATTCTGATTGAGGAGGATTGCAGTAGGGTTCAGGGCAATTTAAACAAATGCCGAGTGAGATGCTGGTACAGGCAGTGCTGGGACTGAGGTCTGAGAATAATTCATTGGAAGGCTTCCTTTCCCTCTCACAGATTAATTGTCTTTTATTAAGTTATATTTTGTTCAAGTCCTTCCTGGATTCCCAAAGCTGGCCACTGTCACCAGCTCTCTTCCTGTTACCGGTTCTGTGGTTCTAAGCAACTGCCTTTATCCCCCCTCCCCACCTTCTTCATTTGAACGTTTGGAGCATGCCCCCTCCCTGGTCTGATGAGGCTGTCAGTGTCATGCCCAAGGTGAAGCCTACTGGTTTTTTGACAGTTACTTGCAAAGGATATATTCTGCTCTAGCTGTTGTCATACCTAGAAGTTTGCTTGGTGCTCATCTAAAGTGAAAGGTAGAGTCTTCCATAACACTAGCAGAGGATGTGAATAACACCTGGTTGGGAGCATGGGGACCTCTGATGCGGGGGTGGGGGTGGGGCCTGGGCCGCTGAGCAAGGAGCCTTAGAGCAAGCTGACAAGCAGGAAGCAGGAGGCTGGTGAGAGGCGGGGGGTTGGCTGGAGCTCTCCCCTCTAGACTCTGAATCTTCATTTTGTAGCCTTCTTCTTACTCTTCATAGCATGACAGAAAAGCTTTTGAAAGTTCTAATAATGATGTTATTGAAATACAGGGTGGCATTTCTGTTTCAAAATCAATTTGTTTTTAATCAGGTTTCCTATTTTGAGATCTACCTGGACAAAATCAGGGACTTACTTGATGGTGAGTAACCCGAATTCTTCTCCTTTGTTCTGTAACTACAGTCCAGGGAGGTTGAAATGTTTTACAGCCCTTCTGCTTCAGGAATTTATAGAGACGTTCTGTTGCCTTCAGGCTGTCTGCTTATTCTCAGCCAAAGCTTTAACTTGAGTTATTGCAGATTAGATCTGCCTATCTTCTGTAACAATTTCTATTTTTCCTCCAATACAGGGCCTTTAACTTTTCTTTTCTTCTTTGCATGTCATCATTATCGTCTCTGTAGTATCCAAGACAAACTTGGCTGTTCATGAAGATAAAAATAGAGTCCCGTACGTAAAGGTATGAGGAAATCTTGACTGATGATGCAATTGATTTCCCTCCAATCACTGTCATAATTATTACCTAAGATGCCACAACATTACCTAAAAAGTACATACCCATATTTAATCGTTTCTTATATTTAATATTCATCTGGTTAAAAAGTTGGCATTTAATTTCTTCATTTGTATCTATGTAAGTGTATCCCAGATGTCAGATCATAGGAGGTAAGAACTAGAGAACTGAACAGACATTATTCACATTTAAAGAGGCTTTGGGATTGAGTACAGTTGTTCATACTTGGCACTTAGAAGAAGCCTATCGTAGCATTATGTCTACAGCTTCAGTATCTAGTTAAAGTTGGTGGCTAGATTGAAAGGCAAAGCAAGATTTCATCCATTTCTTTCTCTATCATTGGTTTTCTTCTTTATTTTCTGTCTCCCCTGCTATTAAGTGTGACTGTGTTCTTAAAATCTGGAATTTCTTTTATGGTTAACTTGTGGGTTTCCCAGTGTTTCTTTTTCTGAATGTAGAACTCAAGCCCTTGGTGAGGAGGAAGAGTTTTTGGGTCGACACTGTATCCTTTCTCTGCAACTGCAGTTCCAGAAGTGGGAAAATGTTTAGCTGTTTTAGTCTTGTTGCTTTTCAGTTTTCCAGTGACCACCTTGCTCTGGCTGTCTTGCAGGGGTGCACTGAGCGATTTGTGTCAAGCCCAGAGGAAGTCATGGATGTGATAGACGAAGGCAAAGCAAACCGCCACGTGGCCGTAACAAGTAAGCCTGATGTGGTGTTTCCTCCCCTCTCACCTAGGACACAGACATCTGCCTACCAGCCAGGTCGGCTGTGGGTAATGAGGTCCAAATGGAGTAATGCCCAAGAAGGCAGTTATAAAGCAGTGACTGGCACTTAGACACAGGGATGTGTGCAGTACCAGCGGGCCTGGGCAGTTCCTGGTACAGCGCCTGAAACAGCACCTCCTGCTGTCCAGGGCCTGTTGGAAATGTTGGGTGACACTGGGCCTGGGTAACAGCCTGAGCCTGAACACGAGTAGGCAACTAGCCAGCCAACTAAAGGCGGAAGAAAGTAAGCTTCTAAGCTCATTTATTTTGACTCTATTATTGTTTAAAAAATCCAAACTGACAGATTCTGTATGCTAGTCATACACATCAAAAGAAACAATGTTAGATTGATATCCTCTGCAAACAAGGAAAAGAAAGACACAGCGGAACTCAGAAATTGGGGCCAGGTGCTTTCTTGTAAACTCTTTGCTGCCTTGTCCATAACAGACACAGTCGGGTCAGCTGGCTGACCTCGTGGGGCCTTCCTCAGGGAAACAGGTCATGTGGTGTTAGAGCTGCAGAGGTTCCATGAGAAGACGTCTGTCTTATTCAGAGGGGCAGGGACGAGTGAGAGTGACTTGTGAAGATCTCCTGAAAGAACAAGGAATTTCTAGCTTTGAAGAGAGAAACTTATCTGGGCAGGGCATGTAGATATATCTTAACACAGTCTTGATGTCAAGGTGCTGACCTTCAGAGGGGCAGCTTGCTTTCTTTGATCTGAACGAGTAGACCATCCAGGACAGTTGATACTACAGAGAGGCAGATTTTGATCTACTACAAGAGAAACCCTTGTCCTTATAGCTGCTTCATGTAAAGCCTGCTACCTGGAGAGGTAGTGAGTCCTCGGCATGGTGTAGAAGAGATTCAAGCACTGCTTGGTTGTTGACTGGTTCTATGATTTTTTGATCCAGAACTGTAATTCTCAGCTGTTTCTCTGCTGCAACGCATGTATCAGATGATATTCATCTGTGTGGCAAGTTCCATACATGAGCCTAGACTTGTAAACAGTATGGGTGAAACTCTATTTCTTTCTCTTCTGCTTAGACACTTACAGAAAGAATGATACACTTACACTAACAGCATCTCTTGTAAAGAAGTTTCCACTCTGTTTCTCTAGTTATGAATTACTTGTGATATACCTGATAGTCTGTCTTGGCCCTCTGCTTCAGAACTGTTGGTACAGAACATTATACAATTTTTTCTTATTCTGGTAAGATTTTTTCTTTTTAAATTTTGTTATATTATGCATAACATACAATACCATTTTAACCTCTTTTAAGTGTCCAGTTTAGTGGCATTAAGTACATTCACAATATTTGTAACCATTACCATTTTCTGTTTCCAGAATTTTTAATTATCCCAAAGTAAAACTCCATACCCATTGAATAATAACGGCCTATACCATAATCCCTCCTCCCAACCCCCGTTAACCATTGTCCTACTTCCTGTCTCAATGAATTTGACAACTCTAGGTGCTTCATATAAGTGGAATGATACAAGTCCTTTTGTGACATGCTTGTTTCACTTAGCACAGTGTCCTCAAGATTCATTCATGTTGTAGCATGTATCAGAGTTCCCTTCCTTTTTATCAGGCAGAGTAATGTTCCATTGTATGCATACACCACATTTTGTTTATCCGTTCATCCATAGATAGACATTGTATTGCTTCTACCTTTTGGCTGTTGTGAACAGTGTTGCTGTGAACATGGGTGTTTAAACATCTGTTCAGGTTCCTGCTTTTAGATGTTTTTTGGGTATATACACTCAGAAGTAGAATTGCTGGATCACATGGTAATTCTACTTTTAATTTTTTAAGGAACAGCTATATTGTTTTCCATTGCAAATGTACCATTTTGCATTCCCACTAACAGTGTGCAAGAATTTCAGTTTCTCACATCCTTGCTGACACTTATTCTCTATTTTTGTTTTCTTTTTAATAATCAGTTATTGTGTAATGATGTAAAATGGTATCTATTGAGATTTTTGATTTGCATTTCCTGAATGATTAGTGATGTTGAGCATCTTTTCATATGCTTCTTGGCCATTATGCATCTTCTTTGGAGCCATGCTATTCAGGTCCTTTACTCTGTTTTTAAAAATTAGGTTGTTCAGCGTTGTTGTTGTTTATTTGTAGAAATTCTGTGTATATTCTGGATCTCAACCCCATATCAGATGTATGATTTCAGATATTTTCTGTCATTCTGTGGGTTGCCTTTTCACTCTTTTGACAGTGTCCTTTCATACAGTGTTTTACATTTGCTGAAGTTACATTATTTTTTGTTGCTGTTGTGGTTTGTTTTTTGGTCTCATATCCAAATCACTGCCAAATCCAGTGTCATGAACCTTTTCCTCTATGCTTTCTTCTAAAGTTTTATAGTTTAACTTTTACATTCAGATTTTTTTATCCTTTTTGAGTTAACTTTTATATATGACCTAAGGAAAGAGACCCAGAGAAGGCAATGGCACCCCACTCCAGTACTCTTTCCTGGAAAATCCCACGGACAGGGGAGCCTGGTAGGCTGCAGTCCATGGGGTCGCTAAGAGTCGGACACGACTTGAGCGACTTCACTTTCACTTTCACTTTCATGCATTGGAGAAAGAAGTGGCAACCCACTCCAGTGTTCTTGCCTGGAGAATCCCAGGGATGGGGGAGCCGGGTGGGCTGCCATCTCTGGGGTTGCACAGAGTCGAACACGACTGAAGTGACTTAGCAGTAGCAAGGAAAAAGACCAGCTTCATTCTTGCATGTGGATATCCAGTTTTCAATTTGGTGAAGAGACTGTCCTTTCCCCACTGAGTGGTCTTGACATGCTTGTCAAAAATTACTTGACCATATCATGTGAGGTTTTATTTCTAGGCTTTCTATTCTGTCTTATTGGTCTGTATGTCTGCCTTTATGACAATTCCACACTGTTTTGATTACCATAGCTTTGTAGTAAGTTTTGAAATCATTAAGTGTGAGATCTTTAACTTTGTTCTTTTTAAGGATTGTTTTGGCTATCTAGGGTCCCTTGACATTCCATATGAATGTTAGAATGCACTTTTCTATTTCTATAAACAATATCATTGGGATTTTGATAGAGATTGTAGTACATCTGTTGGTAGTATGGACATCTTAACAATATTAAGTCTTTTAATCCAAGAACAAGGTTAGCTTTCCATTTACTTGTGTATTCTTTAATTTCTTTTGGCAGCATTTCATAGTTTTCATTATTTGCCTTTCATTTTCTTGGTTAAATTTATTCCTAACTATCTTATTCCTTTTTCCTATTTTAAATGGAACTGTTAATTTCCTTTTTGGATTGTTCATTATCATAATATATAATGCAACTGATTTTTATGTATTGCTTTTGTATCCTGCCAAATTCATTAGTTTTAACATTTTTCTGGAAACTTTTAGGGTTTTTTTTCCCCCACATAATCTGGTTAGATGGTTTTGAGAACTGATTACCAATGTGGGTTGAATAAGACAGTCACTGGGGTCCTTGTCTGCCTGGTGAACAAAGACCAAGATCCAAGAAGATTTTGAGTTTTGTTACTTGGTTCTAATGAAGCATATTTCATCTCTGAGGCTTTCTATGTTCCTAGCATGGGTTATAAAAGAAATGTATATCTTAATCCTTCGTTAATAAAGTCATAATTCTTCCTTAAGAAGGGTTGTGATATCACTGGTAAGTCAAGGCCTGCACACATGAAGAAGGTGGAATACATCAGGTACTAATCATGGTGATCAAGGCTGAGGGGCTTAAAGTAAGGCAGAGGAGGAAGCCTTGAGCTCTTCAAGGAGAGAGTCAGACTGGACAGACTGGAATGTTGGGGGACGGACACTTCAGGCAGAGCTTGAGAATCTGTTGTCTTAAGCCACTGACCTCAAATTTTAGATTAATTTCTCTGCCACGTGAAGGTATTTTAAATCTTTCATTTCTAGAATGAGCATTGTTTTTTGGAAGAAGTGGTCTCAGATAATTTTTTAAAATTGAATGGACTTAAAAAGAAATGGAGCTATTAGGCGTGATTTGTTGTATTTTTGATTGAGAGGCTTACTACTAAATTTATGTGTTCTCTGTAGAGCAGTAAACTCTTTTCCTTTTCAGACATGAATGAACACAGCTCTAGAAGTCACAGTATCTTCCTGATTAATATTAAGCAAGAAAATGTAGAGACTGAAAAAAAACTCAGTGGGAAGCTTTATCTAGTTGATTTGGCTGGGAGTGAAAAGGTAATTGGTTCTTTATTTGTATTATCCACAGTTTCCCCCTGCAATTTGCTTCAGTGTGCAGTGGTATAATTTTTATGTCTTTCTAGTCCCTGGTTTTAAAGAGCTTTTAAAGTTTCTGATGTTGTGCCAAGATGTTATTAAATTTAACCTTCATTTCCCTGCTCTTTCTTTTCTGGTCCTGAAGTTCCCTATTCACGTCACAGGAGGTGCTTTGAATGGAAACCCTGATTTATGCCTAGTAGACTCTGATGATGACACGAGGCGAGTTTTGGTGTGAACTTAGCCTGGTGAAGGCAGCTATTCAAAGGTGGGAGGGACATGAACTTCAGAGGGCAGGAAGAATCTCTGTGTTGTAACAGATTCAAATAGGCCAGGAAGGGGCTTTGCCATTGGAATGTGGCAGGCTTGCCTCTGCAGGTTTGTTTGCTGATAAAAGATCTGGAACGTGGGGCTCTCCCTGCCTTCCTGGCTTCTCTCTCCAGCAGGCGTGAACTGCCCCAGTCCTGCATGGGCAGCCTCACTCCCTTCAGGTTACAGGGCCTGAAGCCCATGTTTAGCCACAAGCCCTGACCGTTCTGTGATTTTGTCAGGATTTTCTTTCGGCATCTGGACCCTGCCAGTTCTCTTCCAGGCACACTCAGCCACACTCCAGATCCAATAGGCTTCCCAGCACCTGCCCCCTGCCCTCCCGCCTCAGCTCCCCAGCACCACTGGAAGCTCCTGTGGCCACACCCGAGTTGGGGCACTGCCTGCCTTGGGTGACATCATAGAGCACGTCTCTGCACACAATACCCTGTGGCCTACCTCATCGCTGATGTCATGCAGACTGTCCCCATCAGGGCCAGCCCTGAAGCTCGGTCAGCCTCCCGAACTGTGTCATTGATCCCCACTTACTGCTCCTACCACTGAGTTGCCGAACACCAAGTTATGGCCACTGTCATCTGTGTAAGTAATGGCTACTAGGGTTGTTCTCCTGTCCGCATTTGCACAGCCTGGAGCAGAAGATCGCCTGGATAGTCCTAACTGGGACTTGAAAATCGTTCTGGCCCAGCTTGAAACTGTAATTAAATAGACGCCCACCAGCACAGGAGTAGAGAGTCGAGTTGCTCACCTCCAGGCCGGCCATTAGCAGCCGGCATCTACTTTGCTGCCCCACCTGTCGTGTGGGTCCAGACAAAGCTCTTAGGGGTCCTTTGCCTCATCCCGAGCTTGCCCTATTTCCCTTTAGAGAACAGGGCCTAAATGCAGTGGGCAAGTGCTTCATGCAGGCAGCTGAGTGTGGAGCCTGTGTAGCGCTGGCGGTTATTGCTTATGATATTTATGAGGTGTTTTAAAGTTGTGGACCTACAAGTTGTTTCCTCGGCTCATATCTGTGTTCCTTGCCCTAGATGTATCCACATGAATGTGTCAGCGTGATCTAGTAGAGCAGAGCTCTGGGGCTTAGTCCCATCTCCCCGAAATGTGTTCTTCTCTTGGGTGAGCAATTTGACATGCCCGGAGCTCAAATTTTTCTTGCCTGTAAAAGGAAGGTGATTGTACTTGTCTTGCATATTTCATGGAGCTGAGATGCTCAAATGTGAAAGCACCTTAAACCCCATGAATAGACTGTTCCTATTTGTGAGCTGGCAGCTCTGTGATTTCTCCATCTGTAAGCAGGGGACCCACACACAATTTCTGGAGAAATACTTGAATTTTTCTTTGAAAAACCCCTCCCCTGCCCCCTGGACATGCATTCATCTCTGTCATTGGGAGTTCCTCCTTTATATGTAATTGAAATCCATCTTCGCACAATTTAAAATCTTTTCCCCACTGTTCTTTCTTTAGGGAACAGCCGCTCCCCCTGTGTCTTTGGTCCAGTCAGCAGGGCTATGAGTCATGTTGAGTTCCCTTTTCTTTTCTCTAGCATCAGTGAACTGCTTTGTACCCAGAGCAAATGCTGTATATACGAAATTACGAGTAATAACAGAGCCGAGGAGGAATGGTGCATGGTTCCTCTAACCATGGAGAAAAAAGATTCACTATGTAATATACAGTTTTTTGACTTTTCATGCCTTGTCAAGTATTTTTCCCTTTGGCTGATTACTCCTTTTTTTTCTTACTAAGGGAATAAGTAGGGAAGGGACAGAGAGTCTGGATAACCGTCCCCAGCACCTCTTGACCTTTGCTTGAAGTTGGAGCTTGTAATGTCCATTCATTGTGGCCAGGACATCGTTTTCTCTTCGAGCATCCCCAGCGTGGGGATGGTTCAGTCTCATAAGACCCCAGCCTTTCTGCAGTGACAGTGCTTTTGGAGCCTGGCATCCCCAGACGGATGTCCCCTGGGAAGTATCTGCAGTTCTACACGCGAGGTGTCCCAGCCATTCCCCTAAAACCTAATTGAGAGGAAAATGACAACAGGAGAGAACCAATCCCCTGCCTCTGGCACCGTGCTTCTTACTTACTTGTATTTTCCCCAGCACTCCAGGAGGGTTCACCTCGGCTCCCTCCTGCACGCGTGCCCTCTTGTGAGTTGGAGTTTTCTCCTTTGCACCTGTGCAGCTCACTGCTTTCTCTTCTCTCTGGTAGGTCAGCAAAACTGGTGCTGAGGGAGCTGTTCTCGATGAAGCTAAAAATATCAATAAGTCTTTGTCTGCTCTCGGAAACGTGATCTCTGCTTTGGCAGAAGGGACGGTAAGTGATCGTGTCCCCATCTATTAAATGGTATCTTGAGAAGTTGCCTCTTGGGTCTGTGTACTCTCTTTGCCACACACCCCAGTGATTCATTTGTTTTTGTTTGGAAAGGGACAGGGGCAATCCTGGCTATGGACACCCTGCTTTCAGGGAATTCTAGCTCATTAAAGTGTATGAATGGTGATGCTAATTTCATATGACCCAGGTCCCAGGGCAAGATGCAAAGACCAGGCCACAAATTTTTATTTCACATGTTTCTAAGCCCAGTTCCCATCACAAACTGCTGGCCTCTGTATTTTCTCTTTGAATTGGCTGTAGCAGACAGTATTTTTTCTTTTCCTAAATAGAAAACACACGTGCCATACCGGGACAGCAAGATGACTCGGATTCTTCAGGACTCTCTGGGTGGGAACTGTAGAACCACCATCGTCATTTGCTGCTCTCCCTCAGTCTTCAATGAAGCTGAGACCAAGTCAACGCTCATGTTTGGACAAAGGTGGGCGTGACCTTCGTAACCTGTGCTCTGAGCTGGGTCTCAGGTGTTAGGGGTGAGTGGTGAGGCGCTTGGGTCAGAGAGGAAGCAGAGGGAGGGGGCAAGCAGCCTGTTAGTAATTTGCATCTAGCAGGTGACCTGTAAAATTTGAGGCATCATGTATTGAGGCCGAAAGGAAAATTATGTTTTAAAACAGTAGGTATGAATATGTCCATCAAAGGTATGATGTTAAAAAAAAATCCAAGCCTACTATAGATGTGATTGTTGGTAATTCAGTGGAATTTTAGTTTTGTTTTCATGGAATTAATTCTAACTCTCGGGTTCTTCATGGAATTAAGTCTGACTCTCAGGTTCATGGAATTAAACCTTAACTCTCGGCTTCAAGCATATTCAACTCAAGACTGGTAACTACCAGTTACAAGTGGTAGTACTGCTACTACTACCAGTAACTACTTCAATATCTGGAATCCATTGCAAATTTGCTGATGGACTAAATATTGGACTAAATGGTGAAGTCCCGATGCTCACCCTGGGGGTAAGAACTAGAGCTGTATGCGGAGGAAAGGGGAGGAAGGCCTCATCTTCTCGTCTTCAGAAATGTCTGAAGGACAGTTCCTAGGTGTCTGGGGAGTGTTACTAGGTAGGCAGCAGGGACAGCCAGGAATCCTCCAAGAGCACTCCCCCGTATACGTTAGCTCATCCCTTCCTTTTTTTGGCTCTGCTGGGTCTTCATTGCGGTGTGCAGGCTTCTCTGGCTGTGTGAGCAGGCTTAGCTGTCCTGCGGCATGTGAGGTCTTAGTTCCCCACCAGGGGTCGAACCTGTGTCCCCTGCATCAGAAGGAGGATTCTTAATCCCTGAACCCCCAGGGAAGTCCCATCCCTTCCTTTCTTGACCTTCAGTCATGGTCTGTCAGCCAGTGCTGTTGAGCTCCATCCTCCCCGCATGGCTGCCTGAAGTGCTAGTCTCTAGGGTGCTTGCGTACTGTGGATGGGGCGATTCTGGGCATCTTCCGTGCTCAGTGGGCTGAGCCCAGAGCTGAGGCTGGGAAGTGCAGACTTACTGACATCATCCCCTTCATGCAACTGTGTTATCTTTGGACAAGTTACCAGTTCTCTTCAGGCTCTGCCTTATGCCCGGAGCACTCCCTTCTCCCAGGAGTGTGTGGTTATGCCTGAGAAGTGGTTTAAGATGCCTAGAGAAAAGACAGATGGTGGTGGGCAATCTGGATGGGAGATTGTTATGGCTTGTTGAAACCACATTAAACCCCAGTCATTTCCTGAACCCTCACAGAACATAGAATTAACCAGTTATGGCACCTGTGGGATGTCTAAATAAATAATAATCACACTGAACTGTTGTAGAACTAATATATCTCTTAAATTGGATTTGGGTCCTTTATTTCCTCTGAAATCACTTCCTTAATTAGCCAAATGCTTAGGTCAGTGGGTTGCAGAAGGATAACACCTTCTTTTCTTAAGAGTCATGGGATACCTATAAACCAGTATCTGCTTGTGAAAAGCATAGAATACTGTGGTGATCATCCTGCCTTCCCCATCTTTCTTGGTTTCTTTAAAAAAAAACTGTGGCCATGTCGTGCAGCGTGTGGGATATCCGTTCCCCAGCCAGGGTGGGACCTGTGCCACCTGCACTGGAACCATGGAGTCTTACCCACTGGGCTGGCAAGGAAGCCCCTCTCCTGGTTTCTTAAACTTAAGCTTTGACGGTTTCCTCTGAAGACAGTTTGGAGGAAACCAGCCCTGGATGCATTTATAAAGGGAACATCTCTTTAAAAAAAATATTCCCACTCATAAGGCAAGGATACTTTACATCTTTGCAACCCAGAGTCTTCCTGGAGCACAGGCTCTGTCTCAAGGCTGTTGTTGTTGGTGGGCATGTTGCACCTGTGTAGAGGAAGAGTTTTAGGTATCAGTGAAAATGATGATTTCCTTTCTTTAATCTCAGTGAGGCCATCATAGCATCATCATTATCACTAGCACTTTTTTTAAGGAACTAGCATGTGCCAGACATGTCAGAATCCTCATGGAAATTGTGTCAGGTAGATGTCTCTCCCCTTTGTACAGAGGATGGGATTGAGATCTAGGCTCCAAGCCATCAGGTCCTGCCCCTGAGGCCACAAAGCTGGTAAACTGTGAGATGTTGCTGGACTGAGACTGTATCACCTGACCCGCAGCCTCTTCCATGTGGGCTGCTTGATCAGGAATCTAGATGAGCATAGGCCTCTGGGGCCGGTTACTCCAGCTTTGAACCTCAGCTCTGCTCCTGACTTTTTTCTCCCTTTTCCTTCTCTTGGAACCTCAGTCTCTTTGCCTGTAGGAAAAAAAATCATATAATAACACCTACTTCTGAAAATTATTGGGAGGATTAGATGAGTTGCCTCAGTTTTTACTCAGCACAAGGGCTGGCACGGAATATGGTGTCCTGTAGTTGCAAGTTCCTTCTTTCCTCCGTCTTGGAACAGGCTTGGGAAAGTCACAGTCATGCATGTGGCTGGACCAAACGTGATGTAAGGTACAGGATTCAGCTGTAATGTAAGGATCAGGACTGAATGAAGCAGCAGAATTAGATTTCTGCAATGAATGATGAACGAAATCTGATAATCTGATAATTAAATGCTGATAATTTGGGATGCCAGGCAATAAATGGTAGGTCAGTTATATTTTCAAATGAAGTCAGTTGGTTTGTAATCTTATGTCAGAGTCATCTGAATACTGGGCTCCATGAGGATAAGAATTAATTTATTACCAGCATCAGTGAGTGGCACCAACAAGCTCCTAGGACAACTGGGGCACAATAGGTGGTCAGTAGATAAATGTCGTCAAACGAATGAGCAGACGAATCTAGTGCTTCTTATGTAGGAATCCCAGAACATTAGGGCAGTTGCTGTACTATGATACCACTATGTCCAAAAATTGGTTGAGGTTTAGATCTGATGTGTTTTCCTGTTTATAGTTAGAAATGTGTTATGTTTTGTTCCCTTTCCTCCATCTTCAAGTTAGTTAATGGATTCTTTAAGGACATCTAACTTCTCTATGAGGCCAATACTTGCTTTATTATTAAATATACACATTGAACCCAGTTACACAGCAGACATGAGTCTGAACCTCAGATTTGACATGGTACTGATAGCTAATGAGATTAAACACTTTGAACTCAAAAAAGACTGCCAGGCACCTCCCAAATTCAGTGTAATGAGTGTTTATTATGTTCTTGCTGCAGGGTGGCCACACCTACGGGCAGCACGAAGTTCCCTAGTTATCACCACATGGTTCTTTCAAGAACACAAAGAAAGTCCATGTTTGTTGTTGAGCCATACTGTATTGATGTTTTGAATAAAACAGTAGTAGGTCCTTTGAAGCAGTAGGAACATGACTGAGTGTACAGAGGCCTGAGGGCAGCTTCTGAGTCTGCACTCTGCAGGATTCTAGATGAAGTCCTGGAATTGAAAGGAAAAGATTTCACTGTGTCTGTTTCTTGATTTCCGTGATGGTGGCTCTTCTCGTGGGTCAGGCCTGTTGCTCTGTGTCCCCTGAATGCCCTGCATTGTGCTAGGAAGTGGTAGAACCATTTCCTGAGTTGTCATAGAGCTTTCAATCTGGTTGAGGAGGCAATACTTGAACTTCCAGGCGATGGAGAGTCAAAGAGCTGTCCTCTGTCAGGAAGCTGGACACTTGCAGCTTTAAGGGTTGGAGACTCAAATTAGAGCAGTTTCATTGATACTTCTTTCTCATCTGGCTTCTAGCATTTCATTTTCTAGTCTGTAATTACTCTTCCAAAGTACTTTATAGCACCATTCGAAAAGGATATTTTGAAGTTTTAGAAGTATAAACTCAAATCCCAATTATCTCGGAAGCCTGTTTAGTGTACCTTCATCTGGGGCAATAATGAGGAAAAGGGGAGGCCCCTGGGGGCAGACCAGTTTAGAAATAGCCTGAATCAGCACATCATTGACACCAAGTGTTTTGATTGATCCAGCATGAATAATTCAGAGGCTTTGTTTTATGTGTTAAATGTGAAAGAATGGATAGTTCAGGAAAAGTGATATTCTTTTTTCTTTTTCCAATATGCACTTTTCAGGAAAAAACAAAACAAAACTGTGCCGTTTCATGCTCAGTTTGATGGTAGCTGGATTAGGCAGAGCCTGAGTGGTGTATGTGCAACACGCACGTGTGCAGAGCTTGACAAGTTCCCTGCAGGACCAGAGTGAGGGCTTTGGCCAAGGGAGATGCTTGGCTACAGTTTTGACATACAATGGATTAAGACTCAAATCAGTTCCTATTGGAGAGCCTGTTGTCCAAACACCCATAGGTTAATTTTTGCTCTTTGGAGGATGAGATGTTGTGGATGACAGTTAATTTACCTGGATACCAAATCCTCATCCAGGTCAATCATTTCTTAATATTTCTTGGGAGACTAGAGTTTTTCAAAAGACCAAATTTAAAGCTCTTGGTTTCTGCTTCCCTACATCCCCCACTCACGAGCAGGGAAATGGCCTTACCGGGGAATGGGAAGGTGCTTTCTGGCAGGCACGTTTCCAGAAGAACGTTAGGTGTCTTACATGGGAACTAGGACCTAGAATAGAGTAGAAGGTGTGATGTTTTCATGTGGGAGCTTGATTAGGCTGTAGTAGCCCGTTATTTAATCTAACACTGACCTGGATGTTGTTATGAAAGTGTTTTGTAGATGTGGTTACCCTCTAGCAGCAGTTGACTTTAAGAAAAAACACATTATCCTCCATAATAGAGGTGTGCCCCATCCAGTCAGATGGAGGCTGTAAGAGCAAAAAATGAGTTTTTTTGGAGAAGAGGAAACTCTTCCTCAAGAATGCAGCAACAATTTCTGCATGAGTTTCCAGTGAGCCAATTTCTTTAAATAGATAGCTAGACAGATGGATGGAAGGTATATCTTATGTATATATCAGATAGGGTATCTACTCATCCATCCATCTATGTATCTGTTCTGTTGGTTCTGTTTCTCTGGAGAACCCTAACTGATAGAAAGGGATGCTAGACTACCCCCTCTCCCAACCCACAGTGGGAGGACCTCAGTCTCTGTCTCTCACATACACCAGTCACAGTGTGGACTCATACATTACAGATTTATCCTATATATTGGAGGTCTGGGTTTGTCTAGAGCTCCTTGTCCAACTGCGAGAGGGAAGGAAAAATGCTGAAAAACAAGAGGTAAGACGGTACCAAGAGTAAACATCTTCCTGGCCTTTCCATGGGAGGCCAAGGTAATTTGAAGAAACTCCAATAGTATGTAGTTTCTGTATCATTTAGAAGTGATCTTGGCCAGAAAGATGAGTATAGGCAATTACTGAGGCATAGAAGTTTACTGTCTCTTAGTAGCTCTTGTTTATTTCACAATCTGGAAATTCTTATCTGATTTGATTTCTTTACACATCAGTTTATTTTTCTTAACTTACTTATGTTGAGTATAACACACATATAGTAAAGTAAATATAAGTATGTAACTCAGTAGAAATTTAACAAATGTATATACACATGTATCTATCTTAGAAACCCAGAGTCTTAGAAACCTCTATTTTACACCCTCCCAGTCAATACCCAACTCTCAGGGGTAAATGGCATCCTGACTTCTGTCAACATAGATAACTATTTGCTGTCTTTGAACTGTTTAGAAATAAAGACATACAGTATTGTTTTGTATCTGGCTTCTTTTATGCAACATTGTTATCTTTGAAGTTCCCTACATTGTTAGATTATGAGCAGTTTATTTTTCTTTTTTTAATTTTAATTTTATTTTACTTTACAATACTGTATTGGTTTTGCCATACATTGACATGAATCTGCCACAGGTGTACATGAGTTCTCATTCCTGAACCCCCCTCCCACCTCCCACCCTATATCATCTCTCTGGATCATCCCCGTGCACCAGCCCCATTTTTCATAGGTATACAGTATTTTGTTGTATGAATATAGTATGTATGTATGCATTCTGTTGTTGATGGATATTTGGATTGTGTTCATCTTGGGGCTATTACAACTGAAGTTGCTATGACATTGATCTCCATGTCATTAGGTGAACATATGTCTTAATTTCTGTTGGTTATACACTTATGAGTATTTAGTTTTAATAGATAGTACCAAAGAGTTTTCCAAAATGATTGAAATAGTTTACCTCTGTCTAGTAGCAGGTGTGTTATAGTCATTGCACATCCTCACCAACACTTAGCATTATCAGTTTAAAAAATTTTAACTGTTCTATTAGGTGTGTAAATATATCTTTTTATTATTTTTTTCCCTAAAGGCTAATGACATTTGGCACACTTTTCTGGGTACAATTTATTGGCACTTCTTCTGTGAAGTTCCTATTCAAATCTTTACCTGGTGTTTTCACCAATTGTGTGCTTTTTTCTGATTGATTTATAGGGATTATTCTGGATAAGTCCTTTGTCAAATACATGGATTGTTTGTATCTTTTCCCACTTTGTAGTTTATGTTTTAACTCCTTTAATGGTGACTTTTAATGAAGAGAGGTTTTTAATTTTAATGAAGTCAAGTTTATCTTTTCTTTCTGTTCTATTTGAGAAATGAATCTTTATCTACCCTAAGGTCTTAAAGGCTTTCTCCTGTTTTCTTCTAGCAGCTTTGTTGTTTTGCCTTTCACATTTATGCATGTGATTCATCTGTATAGAATTTTTTATGTGTTATTGGGGGAGTCAGTAAAGCACCAGACATTGAAAGGACCAGCCTTTTCCTTGGTGCTAGATACACACCTTTATTGTATATCAGATGGCTACAGGGCCGAGTGTCTGTGGGTAATCTATTCTGTTTCTGTTCTAAAGTTTCTGGACTCTTTAATCAGTTTTAATTACTGTGGCTTTATAATGCATTGATATTCCATCATCTTTGTCCTTCAAAATTGTCTTTGCTATTGTTGGCCTTCTTTATTTCTATTATAAATCTTAGAATCAGGTTGTCAATTTCAATACATACATGCAAATCTGGAGAAGGCAATGGCACCCCACTCCAGTCCTCTTGCCTGGAAAATCTCATGGACAGAGGAGCCTGGTAGGTTGCAGTCCATGGGGTCGCTAAGGGTCGGACACGACTGAGAGACTTCACTTTCACTTTTCACTTTCATGCATTGGAGAAGGAAATGGCAACCCACTCCAGTGTTCTTGCCTGGAGAATCCCAGGGACAGGGGAGCCTTGTGGGCTGCCATGTGTGGGGTCGCACAGAGTTGGACACGACTGAAGCGACTTAGCAGCAGCAGCAGCATGCAAATCTCCTGAGATTTTATTTCAGATTATTTTAAATCTGTAGAACGCATTTGGGATAATTAATACCTTTCCAATCAATGCTGGCTGGTTTCTTCATGTTCTCCACTTAGTAGATGGAGAGGCATGATGGTCCGCCTCATCGGTGACCGACTGGAGTCTGTTTAGGGCAGCAGCAGAGACATATTATTCCCGGTTCCAGATGGGAGCTGGGCCGTGTGTCTTCCGTCTGCTCCTCTGCGTTGCTTCTGTGCCGTCTCTGCTCTGCTCCCTGGCACAGTGACCAGCTTGGACAACTACAGTGGGCTCCTTTGCCTCTGGCTTCCAGTTAGGTTCCACCAATGAGAGAGGAATATAGGCAGGTACTCAAAAGGAGAGAAGAAAGTGATTTCAAGGTATTAATTTCATGGCTTCTTCCATGAAGGGTCACTTCGGGTTGGCTGTGTTCCTAGACTCAAGGCTGTTAACAGCTTCGACAGGGCAGCATTTTTCTTTTAAAAGTTTAACAGTTTTTAAAATTTACTTTATTTTTTTAAATTGAAGCATAGCTGATGTATGATATTGTCAGTGTATAAGTTAGAGGTGTACAATACAGTGATTCACAATTTTAAAAGGTTATATTCTGTTTGTAGTTATTATAAAATATTTGTTATATTCCCTGTGCTACACAATGTATCCTTGGAGCTTATTTATTGTATGCATAGTGGTTTGTCCCTCTTAATCCTCTACCCCTTCCTTGCCCTTCCCACTTTTCCTCTCCCCACTGGTAACCAACCACTTGTTTGATCTCTGTATCTGTGAGTCTAGACAGCTTTCCTCTTATAGTTCCCTTCCTCTGGGCCCCCTTCAGCCTAAGAGTGGTAAGGGATTCCCCCATCACTAGTGTGTGTATGTGTGTGTGTGTGTGTTAGTTGCTCAGTCGTGTCTGACACTATGTGACCTCATGGACTATAGCCTGCCAGGCTCCTCTGTCCATAAAATTCTCCAGGCAGGAATACTGGAGTGGGTTGCCATTTCCTTCTCCAGGGGATCTTCCTGACCCAGGGATTGAACCCGGGTCTCCTGCATTGCAGGCAGAGGCTTTACCGTCTGAGCTACACCTATTATCCCTTGTTATTTCCCATCACCCTTACCATACCTTTGTTAAACTCTTCCCAATTTGAGAAGACTGTTTCCTGCCAGGACTCTGGTTACTGCAGAAGTGGGAGAAAAAGAATTTTCTCAACAACTTAAGAGAACTTTGAGAATAAGGGTCAGTTATACCAGTGATAACCTTGTTCGGTCTGCTCACAAAATTGTACTTCTGGCTAAACCTGCCAGATTACAGCATAAAGGCTCTGTACTTCTGCTGCTGGTATCATTGGAAATCATCAAGAGACTCTGTGGTGTGATCAGTAAGATTAGTAGCCTCAAAGTATATCCTTAAATGTCCATAAGCATTTCAGCCATAGGTTATTTTTCACTTTCTGACTTACTTAGCTCAGTTAAAATGGATGCTGCAGCGTTTGTGCTTGTATCTGAGGAACATCTGTGACACTGCCTAAGGATGTTGGGGGAGTGGTGAGGTGAGAGTGTCAACTTGGTACAGACTTTAAAGTAGCAATAAGGTTGCAACTATTTGAAAACAGTCGAAACACTTCTGGAGACAGCAGCCATAAGCTACAGTGAGTGAGGGAGAATTATACCAATTCTTAAGTAGAGTCTTGCATAGAAATTGTTTTAACTCTTCTTTTGACAGTTGGGTTATTTAATTGTCTGCTTTAGAAATTAATTTATCGAGTAACATCTGCTGCACTGGTGAGGATCGCTGAATTTCTTTTACTGAAATAGAAATCGTGTCCAAAATGTCATTTCATAACCACAGTGATTAACCCGAATCACACATCAGACAGTGCTGGCAAATGTGACAGGACAAGAACTGGTGGGAGTTAAAAATGAAAAAGTCAGTAGCAAATAAAACAGGATAGCACATAAATGAAGTGTTTACTTCTTAAAAAGTATGTAGTAAGTAGAGTTCTGCCATCATGAATTTGCTTTTCAGTTGGACAAACCTTATGTGTTCATTTCTGTGCATAAGTTGGTGAATCATGTATTTTGTTTTCATTACTGACTGGAGCTGGCACTGCCTTGATTTACTGTCCAGAGTTCCACTGGGGCATCACAGCCCCCTCCAGGCCATCTGCCCTGGGTGGTCACTCTTTATACCACAAGTGGCAAAATGGTGGCCATTAGACTTGTTTGTGTATCCCACACATCAGTTTGAAAAATTATATTGAACTGGGATATACAAAGAAAAATCTCAATTTCTGACTTTTCTTGAAAAAAATGGAATGCTCTGAGAAAAGTGGGCCCTCCACTCCTTCTTGGTGACTGGATGGTGGGAGAGGATGTGCTCAGCTTGGAGCCGTGGTCTCACCTGGCCACCCTGAGTTAGTAAAGTGACCATCTGTCCCTGGAGGCATGTGTTGACATGTGTTCAGTACCTTAGGGATGATGCTAAGGTACCAAATGAGAGTAAGAGAAAAAATTGATTTGTCCATATGTATATTGTTATGAGAAACTGTAAACTCTAAGACCAGAGACCTTGTCTTGTTTATCTTTATAAATCCCCAGTGTTTCATAGACGTTAATTGAATTGAAAGGAAGCTCTTCTTGGGTAGATGAATTTGAAAGTGGTATGCAAGATGCTTAAAGAGGATGCTGAATGTCTGAAAAAGCTAGGCTATAACCACAGGTGGGTTCTAAGAACATAGGCCAAGGTGGTAATAGTGGGAATAGAAATGGTGGCAGAGGAAATAGAGAAAGACTCGAGACAAATTAGATGAAAATCCCATTGGGTCTAGAGACAGGCAGGAGGAAAAGGAGAAAAGAAAAGGAAAAAGGTGAGTTTTGGAGCCTTAGAAATAGTGGGGCCATTAAAGCAGCTAAGAGGGTGGTAGTAAAAGCTCTAGCATCCTTCCTGCTCCCTAAGACCTAATCTTCTGGTGTGAAAGGAATTTGAAGTTTAATTATATTCATGATTTAGCAAATGCTAGTAACTCTGCTCAGAATTTTTCCCTTACGTTTTTCATACCAGGGCTAAGACCATCAAGAATACTGTCTCCGTGAACCTGGAACTGACAGCTGAAGAATGGAAGAAGAAATACGAAAAAGAGAAAGAGAAAAATAAGACTTTGAAGAATGTTATCCAGCATCTGGAGATGGAGCTGAACAGATGGAGAAACGGTAAGGAAGAAGGAGAAAGGAGGACTCATGAGGAGGTATGAGTGCATGTTTTTTTTCCCCCCATGACTATTGATGTCCTGGGACACTTAGGAAAGAGTGGATGATGGTGGAGCTTGGTCCAGCCTTTCAGCAAGCTGTGTGAACAAGCAGATGTTTTCCCTAGCACTGATCCCTGCTCCCACCCTGTCACCTGACTGACATACATTCCTAGTGTGGGCAAGTGACTGACTGTTTGCAAGGTTGCCTTAATCTGCTTCCATTAAGATGTGCCTCTATCCATTACTATAATTCAGTCTCCGGTAGCCACATTTGAGGTGTAGAGGGTGGTGTTTGAGATTTTGGGGTTTTGATTGCTTTTGATTAGATGAAAAATGTCATTCTCTCCTCTGTGAGTTTTATAATTGATTTGGAGTTAAAAGTCACCTCTGGCAAATGTTTCCTTTTATTTTTTTGGCCCAACTCATCTTCATGCTCTGCTTCTTCAGAGCTAGAAATAGAGGATTCCTGAAGAAGCTCGGTCCTAAAATGGAGCCTCAAAGGCTTGTTTCGTGACTCATTTTTCTTTTTCCCTAAAGCATTCTCTTTGGTGTGTTCTCCTCAAAGAAAATATCTCAGAAAGCTGACGTGCAATGGTGGGTGGACTATGGGTGAGGTGTTGGAGAAGGGTTTCCACGTGCAGACAGATCATTTCAGTGGTTTTTGCTTTGTGTTGGAGGTTAGCAGGCACAAGTCCTTTTTCTATCCGCCCCCCGACTTTTTCCCCATGGAAACAAGGCAGCTTGGTGTGTGTGGTGGGAGATAGTGGATGGTTGGTGTTGGTATTTATTTCAGATGCTGCATCAGGTCTCAAACGGGTGACTGTGGGAGCCTGGCGGCCGCTGTGCAAAATCCAAAAGTAACCTGCCTGCTTGGAAGCGCACAGTTAGCAGCAGATGTCTTATGATTACGTGTTTGCCTCTGTTTTTGCTAGGAGGGGTGGGTGTCAATGAGCTACTGTTCAATTGAAGAACAATTACGTGGCCAACCAGGATTCAAGAGAGGTTCAAGAAATGACCTAGTAGCCTAAATAACACAATTCTTTTCTTTGGGGGCGATTTTCTAGGTGCACATGTGTTTTGAAAGCTGCTAGAATAATTGAATAATTCAGCATCTGCGGCTGGTGGATGACCTCTTGCAATTTGGCAGGAGTAGGAGAGTTGGAGGGGGGTGCTTGGAAAGGCGGGGAGTGCCCTGTGAAATTTTGTTCTATTTCTTCGATCCTCTTGGGTCATTTCTCTGCTGGACACCTGGAACATTCAATGAAACCTTTTTGGCAAAACAGGGGCACTGGCCTTAGAAGCATCATGGTGTGGGCAGCTAACCTTGTTCTTTTCTTTCCTGTCCTTTGCCAAGCACCAACCCAGCCCTGCAGTTTTCCGTCCTTCGGTCACTGTCCTCTCAGGTCTGCCCATTGCCCTTTTTGCCTTGCTGATGCTTATCTTTTTATCTTTTTTGGTTACTCTGCCCTGTTCTTGAACTAGTCACTTGGCCTCATTTCATCCACTTTGCAAATCTACTCAGAAATCTACTGTTTTTCACATCCTGTGAGGTGAGATCCTACCTATGCCCTTAACTTACATTATGCCCATAATTCAGGAAAACTAACATGTGGTTTCTGACACAATAGATTTTCACAATTGTATGTTAAGTAAACCTGTGTTAAAGGCAGTGCCGGGCATTAGAGGGTGAGCAGTCAGCCATGGTCTCTGCCTTCACAGAGCTTACAGGCTGGTGAGGGAGATAGTCTCCAAGCACCATCAATACATGTACCAAGAAGGGAGAGGATAAAGTGCCAAGGGTTATTACAGAAGGCCAGGAGCTTGACTCGAGTCAGCAAAGGTTTCCTTCAGTAAGTTCCAAGAGCAACAGAGCAGTTTGTTGAGCAAACTAGGAGGTGGGCATGGAAATGGGGGTGGGGTAAGGGCGCCGGGTTTACATGCCCTAAGGGGCTGGAGCATGAAGGCCAGGGTGGAGAGCTGGGGTGGGCCAGCTCTGAACTGAGATGGGCAAGAGTCTGGCAGTACTTGTTCAGGATTCTGGTCATTATCTCAGAAGCAGTGAAAAGCCACTCAAGGATATCGGATGATGAGATTTGCCTTTTCAAAGACCCATTGGTTGTGTTGGAGGGTGTTGGAGGGTGGACTGGAGGGCCTGGGAAGAGCGCTGGGACCTGGGGTGGCCCTCCAGGCCTGAGACTTAGTCGCTGAATTGAGAGATAGGGCGGTGGAAAGGGAGAGAGATGGGCAGACTGGAGATGTATTTAAGAGGTGAAACCAGCTGGCTTGGTGAGGCTGGTGGCTGTAGCGTCAAGGTTTCCGGCTTGCCGAGTTGGATGGAGGGCAGAGCCACTCACTGAGACAAGAAATGGGGGGAGGAGAATTGGAAGTGAGATGTGGGAGATGACAAGAGGAGTTTGAGGGGAGTCTGTGGAATATCCAGGTGAAAATGCCAGATAAGAAGTTAGGTCTGAGTGTCTGGAGCTCCAGGGAGCTGCTTGAGTAACGAAGAAAATACGTGGGTCGTGGATTTTTTTTTAATGTATGGCTAGCATAATTTTCATGTACATTAAATGTGAGGCATTTTTAAAGTCTTTATTGAATTTTCTACAGTATTGTTTCAGTTTTATGTTTTGATTTTTTGGCTGTAAGGCATATGAGATCTTACCTCCCTGACCAGGGATCAAACCCACAACCTCTAAGTTGCAAGACAAAGTTTTAACCACTGGACTGCCAGGGAAGTCCCTGAGAGTTGTGGATCTTTAGGACATAATTGAAGGTATAGGTAGGGATGAGGTCCTCTCTGGACTCTGAAGAAAGGATAGGGAAGAGGAGAGGGAGGGTCTTGAGAGACCCCTCCATTCATCCCCATGTTAACATGTAATCACTGAGTAATTAAGAGAAGGGAGCTCTCTGGAGTTCTGTCCTGCAAGCTCACAGTTTAAAGGATCTTTTTTTTTCTGGAAGCGAAAGTTTTCAAATATAGAGAACCTGCTGAAGTGGTATAAAACTTTCAGACAGGAAGTGAGGCAGGTGGAGGCATGGTGAGGTGGTCCTTTGACTGGGTGTGAGCGAAGGATTATTTTAAGGATTAACTGCTCATCCAACAAAAATCCAGAGGCCTTTCTGTTCTGTTTGGAGACCACGTGTCTCTTTTAGGCAGGATATGAGACTTGCCCAAGCTGACTCCACAGGGTGCTTGACTCCTGAGTTCCTTCTTTTTCTGCTGTGGGTGCAGTCTGCACGCTGCCCTTGTAGATTGTGTTTAGGCTGGGGAGATGAGTGTGAAAAGAAGGGACTGGAATTTCCCCCAATGTGTCCTGTGCATTCTGATTCCTCATGGTCACGAGGGCACGGCTGGGTGGTGTCAACTAGAGAGCTGGAATTTTGAAGGTTCGATCCCTAGATTAGGAAGATCCCCTGAAGAAGGAAATAGCAACCCACCCCAGTATTCCTGCCTGGAAAATCCCACAGACAGAGGAGCCTGGTGAGCTACAGCCCATGGGGTCACAAAGAGTCAGACATGACTCAAGTGATTTAGCACACACATGGAGATGGGTGGGAAAGGTAAAAGCATATGATGTCTCAGTGGCCAGTCTGGTCCAGGCAGATACCGTAAATAAGAGAAGGGAGGTGCATCTGATACAGTTGCTGCAGGAGAGAGCATTCCCTGCCCAAAGTCATTCGAAAGCTGTGAAGTACTGTATTACATGCTGGTAGTCCGGTCCCTACCCCAGCCCACCCCACCTATATGCTCCTAGCTTAATGGGCTATTTCAGATGCGAGCCTTGCCGTTTTCTCCTCTGGGTGTAATAGAACATTGATCCTTAGCATATTGACCTGAGGCTCATAATGCATGTACTACACCAAGCCTTAATTCATTTCTGCCACTGCCATTCCAGCATTGTGGCCCAGGACATGTGGGGCTTAAGGTGGGGGGCACACCTTGTTTTTATAAATTAGGAGTGGGGAGAACCACCCACTCTCCTGGCTCCATTGCCCACTGGTCCAATGAGGGTTCCGAAGATAAAAAGATAAAGGAGAAACTGTATTCCGTATCTTATAATAATCCATAATGGAAAAGAATCTGAAAAGGAGTAGATATATATGTGTAACTGAATCACTTTGCTATATACCTGAAAATAACACAATGTTGTAAACTAACTATGCTCCAATTAAAAAAAAAAGGCTATGAGAGACTCATAGAACTAAAAGAACAGCTGAGGAATTGGGCTTCCGAGGGGCCACACCTTGAGTGAATCCTCTCTGGATGAGTTTCTGTCCTTGTCATGTACATTGGAGACCCAGAGCCCCAGGAGAGGAGGAGGAGATTGTCCTGGGTCGTGTGCTTGGGCTGGGGAAGGACAGGGCACCCTAATATGTTGTCTGACCACAGCTGCACTCATACGGTGAGGGGGTGGGTAATTCTTCACAATGCATTCGAGGTGCTGTTATGAGAATGGGTGTTGAGTGGCTAAAAAACAACGCATGTCCACCAGAATGTACTAGTGACATCTTGTGGGCTGAAATCCACGGGCAGACTCTCTTCAAATCTGGAGGCTCTGTTGGCAACTTTTAGCCTCATGGAAATGCATTCAGCCTACATGCTTAGGGACAGATAGAGGGAGTGGGCAGCTGTCAGAAATAAGATCTTTCTTTTTTTCCCCTACTCTGTTGCTTGTTGATCATATGTATGGAAAGGACTCAAACCATCCTGTAAAGGAGTTGAATTCAGCTTCCAGTCCACCACTGCCTGCCCCCTGCTCCCATCCCTGCTCAACCCACCAAGAAGACTCTGGACAGGAGGATGGGGAAGGAAGGCTGAAGGCCCAGGGCCATGATGCTAGAGGAAAGTTGAGTCCATTGTTTCCTGTTGTTGCTAGGTCAGTTTTTACCCACGCCCTCTTCTCTGGTACGTCTCTGAATTGTCCTTTAAAGACGTGACAACTTTTTCCAAGAGCTTAAGTCAGAGAAGGATCCCTGAAAATCTGAGTGTCAGAAGTGCAGGGAAATCATCTGATGGTACATTTACAGTGTGTCTTGCATGATCAAATATAATATTAATGAACAGAGTAGATATAGTCATGCAAAGAAATTAGTTCATCACAGGCTGAGAAGGTGTGGAAAAATCAACAATCTCTGCAGCAGATTGGTTCTCCAGATTTAAAGCCTGTCAGGGCAGCAGCCTCGGCTCCCTAGGGAGCTAAGCCTGTCGCCTTGAGGCTGGTGGGTGCTTTGTGGAACTGTGCGGGCTCTGCAGCTGGAACACAGTTTGCTCTTGGGGCATTCAGTATTTAGAAGATGCGCCCCTCCTTAGATTTCTGATTATTGTAGAAACTCAGAAGTTAGTATTTCACTCGAGAGATCTAATTTGTTAGGCTGTCTTCCTTCTTTCGAGAGACAACCAAACACTCGTAGAAATGCTGACTGCTAGGAGAATCATGTGGCCTGTGTAAGAAGAATGTAATGCTGACTCCTGGGTAACCAGTTTATTAGAAAATTACTGGAGAAGGGATGAGAGAATGTCTTAAGCTTCTTACAGTATTTTGAGCAGCTAGGGTAAGAGATGCTACGTGTGTGCAAAATAATCCCATAAAGAAATGAGTTGTTTTTTCTTTAAACCTTCCATTTATATAATGGCATCTTGTATCCTGCTGCTCTCACCCTTCTGGCAACTTAAAAGATTTCCTTTTTCGTTTCTTTGATATAGAAATTACCTGCCATTAGATCTGCCACTGGGCCTGTTTAATTGGTATTAAAAGAAAGTACCTCCTTTGCCAGATCTGATCTGGTTTCTGGCGGAAGCTGTGAGTGACCAGCCAATCTATGCCCTGGAGTTGCAGAGAGAAGGCAATTACCTTACTATATTCTCTGGAGGCTTTAGGAGCTTGACTTATGAAAAGGATAACTAGCTTGTTGCTACTTCATGTGTGAAATTTTAATGACTTACTGGCAGTCTAATGGTTTTCTTTCTTTTTTATTTTATTGTTTTAACAAAACCCCAAAAAACCTGTTTTAGAATTTTTTAGCTAATAGTGCTAACAAGATTTTTTGATTAGTCAGTGATTCTTATTTATTGCAATTGATGGATTTCTATTTTTTGTGGAAATGTTATTTATGGCCTCTGGGGGTTTTGCTTTTATAATTAAAATGCTCTTTAAACCTTATAGGTGTGCTCCAACTAAACACTCCTGTGTACACACAAATCTCTTTAGTCCTTAAAGGTAATTACATCTGACAATAGGAAATGCCAGAATGCTTATGTAAAGAAGGAAGTCTTTTCTTGAGGTGGGGTTTGGTGGGGGGAACCTTTCATTCTAAAAAATAAGATGTTTTGCAATATTACAAACCCTTTCTCGATGGACAGCAAGTATAAATCCTCAAGGGATAAACTAAGAGAGATTTGCTTTTCACATAAAGGAGACTAAAAATACAAATAGATATCTTCGTTTGTGGTCCTTTCCCCTTCTCCTGCCACCAGATTTCAGGGCATTATTTCTCCAGGATTTGTTTGCAGCTGTCTTCCAGGTTATGATTGGTTATTCTGTAATCACCTGGTGGGGGCTTCTCTGGAGACCCGGTCCACTGCAGTGCAGGGAATATTCTCCATTAATGCCGTGAGATTGCCATGGAGACAGATTGCCTGGTGTCGGGTCCTGCCGAGGGTTGGGAATTTACAATCCCCAGACGTGTTTGTGAGCTGGACAGTGTAGTTACCAGGGACGCTTCTGGAAGTCATTTTCTGGGTCCTTGGAAGGGCAGCAGTGTTTGGGAAAACTGGCTCTTGATTCCTCCCTGGGCAGGAGCTGTACTCTCCCCGGCAGACACCCGCTGCTTTTGTTGCTGCGTGTTGCTGCTTTGTTCTTCTCAGCCCGAAAGGCTGCTGCAAAAAATAATCTTGACTGCCTGACCTTTAGAATAAAAACTGGGATGGGCTCGCTGTTCAGATGTAGCTTTGTGGGGGACATGTTGACGCTTTGATTGAGAGAGTTGTTCAAGGGAAACCAGAAGGCCTGGCATAGGTTTCAAATATTGTTTTCATAACACAAATAAACCGGAAAGGCACCCTCATGGCCATACTGTATTTCATTTTGGGAACTGAGCTCTAACCACTAAAGGTAGTGTCAGGACCCCAGAGACACCAATCTCAGAATAAGTAAAAATAATATTTTATGTACAAAACCTAAAACGATGACACTTGGTCAGGGAGTGGAGGGGATAAGAAATGGATTTCTGTGTTTTTTACACACACTGTTTTAATTAATCTTTAGAACAATGCTATGTTCAAAGCACTGGTATTTCCTTGCCTTTACAGAAAACAAAGCAAGAAGTTAAGTGGGAGATGGCTTGTGATTAGCCGAATCTGTGGAAGGTGCGGGTAGCTGAGTGTCCCGCTATGGCCCTGACCGTGTTTATGCAGCATCTGTTGGTCACTTCAGGTGCCTCCCAGAGCAGTGCTGACTGGCTTGTTGAACCTTTCTAATCTGGAACAACGTGGTCGTACTTTGTGATGCTACAATTTTTCAGCGCAAGAAGAGGGCAGCTTTAGGGGTAGTCAAGCCTGTGGCTGTGGTTACAGTAGGTCACTCACTGCTAGGTTGGGGGGTTCATCCCTGACTCCTCCTCCCACCAAACAAATGGAAATATGCACTGGATAACTCCTTGGAAACAAAAAAAGTGAAAGTCATTCAGTTGTGTCTGACTCTTTGTGACTCTATGGACTGTAGCCCACCAGGATCCCTTGTTCATGAAATTCTCCAGGCAAGAATATAGGAGTGGGTAGCTATTCCCTGCTCTGGGGGATCTTCCTGACCCAGGGATGGAAGCCGAGTTCCCTGCATTGCAGGCAGATTCTTTACCACCTGAGCCACCAGGCAAGCCCCATGCAACTCCTTAGCTGACACCCCAGTCTCACGATATCACTGCATCTCTGGGCATTTGGAACCAAAGAACATAGGGTTTCGGATGTCTCTTTCAGATGTTTTTATATCATACCTCTGGATATGGGCTGAACTGGCTTGTGGACAGTATGACTATATTCTGCCGGCTTTCTGGTCCAGTGCAATTAAGAATTTCCTCTTTATAAGATTTAACTGGAAGATCAATTCATACTGCTCTGGATTGCCCTGTTCGTAAATTTCAGAAGCTAGAACTGAAAAATTAGATGTACAGTCATGATCCAAGTGGGAGAAGGACATTTACAAAGTGTTAATGGTGAAATTCTCTAAGAAGGAACAGAATTGGGAGGTAGAGGTGAAAGAGGGCTTTCAAATTTTAGTATATACTCTACAGTTAGAAAAATACATATATATATTTACAATTTTATATTTATAATGTTTTAAACAAACAAAAAAAAAACTTGGAAACTAAATAGAACACTGTACAGCTTTTATAGCCCATGGACTTAGCAGGCTGTAGAGAATATAGGTGCTTTAATTGGATGAAATCCAGTCTGCACACTAAGGTTGCTGATAGATGCTTTAAACCAAGAATTGGAACTGAATGAAATATTGATTTGGTTCAGGTTCAGTTCAAAGGCTACTCTGATATTCTGGTTTTGTTTCAGGTCAATAATTTTAGAAAAAGGCTTAGGTACAGTACAGTCTGGTTGAGCTTTAGAAGAAAAAAACAGTTGGCTCAGTTTTATATTCAGCAAAGTAATGATTTATTCCAGGTTTTGCCTCAAGTTGCTGCTTCAAATGGAACTGTGATATCAAGGTGACATCACTGAGTGTTGGTTTTGTTTGACGTGGAGGCCTATGGTACCATTTTGTGATTATCAAGTGAGATAATGGAGTCTTAAGCAATAAAGCTAACCCATCACAAAGTGCTTTGTTTATATTGAGATAAATGTACACACCCAGTGTTCAGGGGGTTTCTCGAGATGTGATGTATACTGTTCATGAAGCCATAGATTAGGAGTTAAGTTCTGTCATTTCTCTTTGGGTGTCTTTTGTTGTTTTTTCTTTGAGAAATTCCCTCTGGCTCTGGACAGTTTTCCTGGGGAATTTCCACAGAATGCATTTTATGGGCTGAGAACTGGGTGAGGCCTGGAACCTTGCAGACACTCAACTGATTGTAGCAAATTGAGTGTGAAGCTGATGGTAAACATTGTGATGGGAAAGTATGTTTGGTTTTGGTTTGCTTTCCAAGTAGATATTTAAGAGAGACAGTTGAGCTGAATGGTTTCCATAGACTCCTTTTTTGCAGTCTGTCTTTGTGAGGTGGTTTTCTTGTTGGGAATAGCCCTCGCGGGTTTAAGAACTTCCCCTTTTCCCTCAATTTGCATGGTCACCCTTGGTACTGTTTCCTTCGAAGGCACCAACAATGCTCCTCTGCAGATTGAGAAGCAGGGAAGAGTCTGCATGATATTCTCGGTGGGCTGCTTTTTCTTTCCTGGGACTACCTGATATCACAGGAAATTATTCTATTTGAACTCTCCAGTCCGCCAATTAATTCTGACTTCCTGGGGGAGAGAGTGGTAGTGGAAGTGTGTGTGTGCGTGTGTAATGTCAGAGTTCCTGGGTCCTGGAGCCACCCCAACTTCCTCCTCAGAGTCAGGGATTCTCAAAG
The DNA here is from genome assembly GCA_006410935.1 of Redunca redunca. Taxonomy (NCBI): domain Eukaryota; kingdom Metazoa; phylum Chordata; class Mammalia; order Artiodactyla; family Bovidae; genus Redunca; species Redunca redunca. Next base: position 1,548,071 of record SJYQ01000680.1, read on the forward strand.
CGTGAATATTTGGGCCCTACAGTGTTCTGTTAACAATGGTGAATTTGTTCCTTGACTTGGCTGTTGCTGTTAAGGAAACAGTAACCTAATTAATTGTAATTAGAGTGCCCAGAGGTCTGCTTCCCTTTGAATCCATCGCCAAAGAGAACATAATTCTAGTAAAGCCCCAGCATATTCCTCAACAAAAGAAAAATGTTTGCAAAAAATTCTGGGTATCGCTGCAAAGTTGGATTAGTTGAGAGCTTGCATGGTTGATGGAGCCAGTTTACATCAGGAGCAAGGGGGTATTACATAATCTTCCTCCTTATACTAGTTTTGGTCAATTAACTACAACCTTTCTTGTCAAACAGGAAGACGACAAACTATTAACTTTAAACAGCTCCTCATTGTGTCCTTGGTGTCTTTTTCATGGAGTGACTATTTTTGTAACTTTCTGGAGGGCTGCATGCTAAATTTCTTCAGTGCCTAACTCCTCTTGGCTGTGCTTTGCAGGAGAAGCTGTGCCTGAGGATGAACAGATCAGTGCTAAGGACCAGAAGAGTCTAGAGCCCTGTGATAACACGCCCATCATAGACAACATTGCTCCCGTGGTTGCCGGCATCTCTGCAGAGGAGAAGGAGAAGTACGATGAGGAGATCTCCAGTCTCTACCGACAACTGGATGATAAGGTCTGTGGTCAGAGTTTATAGACCTCACACTGGTACAAAAGCTAAAGGTAGCAGGTCCTAGACTTACTGGCTGGAAGCAGCTCAAGCCCCATGGAACCTGATGTAAGACTGAAGACTGATGTCTATGTCAGTTCCCCTAATGCTTACCCAAGTGTGCACTTTGACCATGTAGCTCTAAGGTCCAGAATGAGGAGCCGGTAATAGCATCAGTAAGGGGCATCCTCTTGAATGAAGTCGTTTGGATATGCTGATTTAGGGATGTCCAATTTCTTGGCAGACTTTTGGGACTCAAAGAATCCTGTCAGTGCACAAATTGGAATAAAGGAAGAGAGATCTTGGAGAACACTGTCTCAGTCATCCCCAGTGAAGGTCAGGTTAGGAATCCCAGAGGCAAAGGAAATTAAATTGATGTTTCACGTGACCTTGGCATATTGCCCTTGGAATGCTCAAATCCTTTCAGTTCATTTCATCTGGGTTCCTGGTATTTTTAATCTGATTTTATCTTTCCCGCTGTGGTTCAGTTCAGAGTGCTTGGGGACACCTCTGGCTTGGATAGAACAGCTTTGTTATGTTAACGTTGTCATTAATCTTACAAGCCTCTTTCTTCTGAGTAAAGCTCAGAGTCTGGTCTCACCTTTACAAGGGAAATGTGACTGCTTGCCCTAAGGAAGCTGGTTCTCTTTGTGCTTGTGGCTCTGGGAGTTTGCATTATAACCACAGTGTTAAACTGGGGTCACCCTACCCTTTGGGTGACATATTTAATAAGATATTCATGCTGTGAGAGCTGGATTAATTACTTTTTAGGCAGTAGACATACTGTTACCCTTCTCTTTCTACCCAGGTATTTTATGTAAAACCTCAAACAAAGTGAGAGAAAAGGAAGATCAATAAGTAAGTGAGCAGTCTATGTGGATTTTTTGTTTCTCCAAAGAAATGTTATTGTTGAAGCATATTGCAATTTTTTTTCTCATTTAGAATTGAAAGGTTTGTTTTTAGTATCCCCAAAGAATCCTGGGTGTGGGGTCATAACCTGATTCTGCTCTCCATTCTCTACGAATAGAAACCAAACATGGTTGGAATTGGGATCTTTTTACCCTGGTAGCATGAGGATTTTTCATGGATCTGAGAAAACTTTAGAGTCTTGAATTCGGCATCTGAAATGTAGGCAATGCCAGGCCTTGGCAGTTTTCAGTTGGTAGCTGGCAGAACTGACCCTGGAGCTCTGCCTCCTAATTTCCAGCCTAGGACATTTTCTGTCATATTCCTTTCCTTTAGTGTATATTTTGAAAACCCTGGTAAGCATACCTTTTGAGATTAGCGTTTGTGGTCCATCACAGGGTGATGCTGAGAGATCTGGGAAAGGACTTGAGCCCCAAAGCCTCAGCCTGGCTGGGGCACACCGAAGCTTGTCATGCCATTTGTATCTCTACCCATGGATGGCCTGGGTATGTCTTATCAGGTGTCATTTTTATTTGTCCGCCTTTTAAAGGTTCTAGAAGCTACTTCATGCTTCTGATGATGTTGATGGTTTGATACTTTTAAGAATACATGAGTTGGGACAGAGCACCTTCATAGATTATTAGTGGCAGTGCTGAAAGTATCTAAGTTTAGATAAGATGCTAGCCCAGGGTGCTTAGATGACTTACATTGCCTGAAGGTGGCAGAGCTACAATGAACTTACACATCTTCTGACTCCCAGTCCAGTGCTCATCCTATTTTGGCTTCAGCCCTTGAAATGAGGAACTTGTCAGTCCTAATGAATTTGTCTCGAATGTGCTGGAAGAAAAGATTCTATGTGCTTTTCTTTCCGCTGCTGCCTCTGTCCCTCTGTGCTGCCCCTCCGTGCTGCCCCTCCAGGGGTCGAAGGACAGGTGCTTTCCAAAGGCAGTGCTGTGTGATGGAAAAGCAGGCACTTTAGAGTCAGTCCTGTGGCTTAACAATGCTGAGACCTGGGCTGATGACCCATCTGCTGAAGTTGTTTTTCTTATCTGTAACATGGAGCTCACATCTGTTACTTCAGAAGGTTGCATTGGGGAGTAAATGATTCTAGGACATAGCTGCTGCTGCTGTGCTGCTGCTAAGTCACTTCAGTTGTGTCCGACTCTGTGTGACCCCATAGATGGCAGCCCACCAGGCTCCTCCATCCCTGGGATTCTCCAGGCAAGAACACTGGAGTGGGTTGCCATTTCCTTCTCCAATGCATGAAAGTGAAAGGTGAAAGTGAAGTCGCTCAGTCGCGTCCAACTCTTAGCAACCCCATGGACTGCAGCCCACCAGGCTCCTCCGTCCATGGGATTTTCCAGGCAAGACTACTGGAGTGGGGTGCCATTGCCTTCTCTGCTAGGATGTAGCAGATGCCACTAAATATTAGTTTCTTTCTTTTCTATCTCCTCCCATTCTGTTTGTTTAAGGGAGAATCCACATGATGGGGGTATCAGAGGGTGATGGTGCGGAGGTGGGCTGAGAGCAGAGTGGTTAAGACAGGCAGTGTGGCACTGGCACTGTCTTTTATTTCCCATCACCCCTCCAGTGCTTCTGTACTGTTGGAGATATAAGAGCAGAATTAAGTGTAAGTTGAAGTTGAACTGATGGTATTCATTGAATCATTTCACTGAGTACCATTGCAACAAACACATCTTTGTCATTAAGGGAGACCAGTAACCTATTGACAAGTCACTTATTTCAAATACCAGAATATTTTCTGAAAAGTGCCTACTAATCCATTATCCACAGACCAGATCTTAACAATTGGCATCAGAGTGAGCATGTTTAAACATATTCTAAAAGATGTGCTTGAATGTATAGATATTGACTGCAAAGCACAGCTTCCTCTGAAAATTTTGAAAATTAAAAAAAAACAAACAAACCACACAACAGACTATGCTAATTCCTTAGAGAAGTTTCCTTAAGAAAGGGTAAGTGTAGGTTTGGAAATGTCTCTGACATAAGCGACTCATGTTGTTATAATGTAGCCCTTGGTCGTCATCCTTTCCAGACAGGCTAAGGGCCCTTGATTTCTCATGGTGCCTCAAACATAACCGTCGCTCAGCCCATCACCCATCAGGAGTGAGCCCACGTCGTCAGGCTTTGAAATGAACACAGAACAAAGCGCTTGAGCTACTATTCTGCCTCTCATGATCTATATCACTTGTAGCCATTGCTTATACGTCCCGGGGAAGAGGTGGCAGCTCTTCCATGTTAAACTTCTTGAGTCTTTTATATTAAGCTGTTTAATATTTGTGCGCTGAGGAACATAAACACTAAAACTGTTCCTGGTAACTGACATTCTAAGTTTATATAGTAGAAGAGAAAATATGTCCAACATAATAGTCTTCTAGTTGGGGAAATAACTTTTTTTTGAGAGATTTCACTTACTATGGTATAATTTCCCTAATTCTCCTGCCAGAAATCTGACTTCAAGAGGAAAGCCATGAGTATTTTTTAGAACCATTAAAGAATTTTTAACTTGTAAAAAAATTTTCAAAACTTCAGGGTAAGATGTGCTGTGGAATCTGTAGCTATACATTCAAGTGCATCTCTAAGAACCTGTTGACACAGGCCTGATGCCAGCTGTTAAGATCTAGTCCATGGATAATAGATTTCTAAGTACTTTCCAGAAAACATTCTGGCATTTGAATTTTCCTATATATAAAATAGTTGAGTTGGTATTAAAAAGTTCAGTAGAAACACGATCTCTCTGAGCAGAGAAATAAGCCTAAAAGATGTTCTATACAAAGGAAAAGGAGACACAGATCTCATAATATTAATGCTAGAATTTTCTTGCTCTTTGGAAAGCATCAGGCTGTGATAGTGGTTAATTTGTTTTAAGTGGATGAACTGACACAACCGAACAGGCAGGAGAGTATCCCGGGGAAAACTGAGGACCTGCAACCCAGGCCCTTGAATTTACCCTCTAACCCCCACTCTGGAAAAGGAGGACAGCGAGGTACAGGTAGTTGTCTTAGGGGCTGCTGGTGGAAACACCTGGGCAGCTCCTGGCACAGAGAGGAGCACAGGACTACTGAACTGGACTGAACTCTGCTTGGGGTTAGCCCCAGAAGCGTCATCACACAGGATGTTCTCTTGTTCCTGAGGGAGAGGCACGTGGGAAGCTGCGCTGTTTTTCTGCACAGGCTGCGCTTCACAATTTCCTTTGAACTCATGAAAACCTTTGTAACCAAGACTGAATCTCATGCAGTTAGATACTGGCCGCCTGCCGCTTTGGACCACATCTAGGCAGGGGAGAGGTGTGGAGATGCTTACGCCGGGCCGTGGGAGGCGGCAGCTCCGGCTTTTGTGGCAGCAACACCTAGTGGCTGAAGCTGAGAGCAAGAAGAGCGAATTAGTCTGTGGGGAGATCCTTAAGTGGTGACACACCAGAAACGAAGCAGTCGTGTTTCTGCATGCCAGCTTCCTTGAGGTTTTTTTCAGACTGGTAAGAAATTTAGCTCCTAATCAAAGGCAGCTCTCAAATGCCAAAGATGAATTCTCTAGTAAATGTTTCCTAGTCTAAGTAACAGGTTTGAAGTGGAAATACTGGTCTCTTTCACCTGCCACATGGCAGTGATCCCACTCACGGACGTGTTTGACAAGGTTCGGGACGTGTGCCTGTTAAAGTATGAGTGGTTAGAGATTCACTCCCTAATTTTTTGAGCTAGGAATTCACTGTTAACATCTTTGAGTTGGAAGAGATAACTCCAGAGTCCCTTTCAGTTTCCAAGCCCTACGTCGCTGATTTCTGGATGAGAAGGAATTGAGTTGAATGTGGAGAATATTGATTTTCCCAGAATATCTAAATGTTTCATTGGCTGAGAAAGGTGGGTGAAGTGGTATTTGAACCAATCTCTCATCTGTGAGGAGGCAGCACACCATTTGCTTCATCTTATTAGCAAGCTTACAGCTGGCATCCTGGTATCTGACTGCCGTCCATCGAGAAACCAGGCTATCAAAAATGACATAACTAACCACAAAAAATTAAACATGATGTTTCGTTTCAGGATGATGAAATTAACCAACAGAGCCAGCTGGCTGAAAAGCTCAAGCAGCAGATGTTGGATCAGGATGAGGTAAAGAATGCAATAAATTTTTATTTTGCAAAATTCTTTTATGACTGTCTGTTGTGGCTATTCCAGAAATTTAATTTGCAAAGAGTTTTTTTAAAAAATCACTGAATCATGGAAATTTCTTGGTAGATTTCCTTTCAGTGGCTGCTAAAAGCTGATTTTAGCTGAATTTAGGAAATAAATGTCTGACTTGGTGGAGCTCTGTGAGCTCTGTGGTGGAGCTCTAGGGTTTTGAGAGTAAGTAACTGGTTGCTACACAGTCTATGAAGAGCAGAGACAGAGGAGCTTGGTAATGGGGCAAGGATATCCTGCTTCCTCATTCCCAGGGCCTAGCACTCCTGGTTCATTCCATTTCAGCCTTTTCTCAGCTTTGCAAATCAGGTAACTCAGGTCTTTGATATACACCATGTTCTTGTGCTGTCTTGTAGGGAAAAAAGTACTCAAAGAACAAATGTAGAATGTAGAGAAGAGGAAAGCAACAGAAGATAGGGGTCCAAGTGCTGTGTTAGTATATGTGATACACTTGAAGTGAAGTTGCTCAGTTGTGTCCGACTCTTTGCGACCCCATGGACTTCAGCCTATCAGGCTCCTCCGTCCACAGGATTTTCCAGGCAAGAGTGCTGGAGTGGATTGCCATTTCCTTCTCCAGGGGAACTTCCCGACCCAGGAATTGAACCCGAGTCTCCCGCATTGCCGGCAGATGCTTTACCGTCTGAGCCACCAGGGAAGCTGATACACTTACAAGGAGGCAAATTTTTTTCAGTCTTTCCCTGGATGGCACTCAGTTCTCTAGTGGATGTCTTTATTATGTTGTGTTTTTGCCAAGTGTTTTACAAACAGGAACCTAAGCAAAGAACAGATAGCCAATCTATCAAATATAGATGGTTCGTAATTCCCTTGCTGAGGGCCTAAGTATGTTTTCTCTTTTGTGCCTTAGGGTGTTTTCTGTTTGTTGCTAAAATGCTATGGATTGGCTCACATGATACAATTATAGCACGTGGCTGTGGTTCATGGGCCCAGTCCCACCCCTCTCATAGATGTAACACATTCTCTCACCATTTTCTTCTCTTCCTCTTTGTTGCCCATCATCTCTTTAGGATAGTGATTATGCCCTCTGCGCAAACATTTCTCTTGGCAGGAACCATATTTAGTTGATTTTCCTCTTCACTGTGGTTGAGTCTTCCATTTGTTTAGTGTCTCCTGCCTTCTCCCTCCCATTCTGTTGCTGTGCATCTCCAGCTTGGTACAACTGCTGTGATAAGCTTTCCTTTTTGTTACAGTGAAGACTTACTATTTTTCTATACTGTCAAGACAATATCTGTTCACTATTGGCAAATCAGAAAATACAGTAAGCACAAAAATAATGAAAGTATCCATAAAGTCAGTCATTCACTTTTTACTAGTGTTAATGTGGGGGGCAAATTCCTCTGTAATCCATGATGAATATTAAGAAAAATTAGGGACTGCTCTTTTATACTGTTTTGATTGACTCTGAAATCGACCAGTTTACAATGTGAAAAAATGATAATAGTAAAAAGCCAGGTAAGTATTATTATAGTCCTTGGAAATTACTCCTCCTCATTCTTTGTTCAACATGTGGAATAGCCAGTCAGCTAAAAAGTGTGATTCTTGATCTGTAATCAATTCTTGGAATTAAGCTTATGCAGCTTTAAATACAAAAGAAACAGAAAGAGAAACATATTTTCAAGACAACGTGCTGTTTTTTCATTTAGCATATGGATGTGTAGTATGGTTTCTAGTTATCCTGAGCTTTTGCAACTTACTTTCTCTAATCTTTGGGTAGAGCACTGAACATGAACCTTTGAACATTAGCGTCACCAATTCCATGCCATCTAATTTCCCCAGCTTTTGGCTTCCACGAGAAGAGACTATGAGAAGATTCAGGAGGAGCTGACACGTCTCCAGATTGAAAATGAGGCCGCCAAAGACGAGGTGAAAGAAGTTCTCCAGGCTCTGGAGGAGCTGGCTGTCAATTACGACCAGAAGTCCCAGGAAGTGGAGGACAAGACCAGGGCCAATGAGCAGCTGACGGATGAGCTGGCCCAGAAAACGGTTGGAGCATTTGTGTGTGGGAGTGGGCCTTCCTCGGGTGCCATTCCTGCACTTCTGTTGATATTTACTGACAAGACACTACGTAGCACAGCAGTTGGCTGAGTGGTTTTTCAGTGTTAGGCACAGATGCATTCTGTGAAATTCTCCAATAATTGAAATAGTTTGTGTAAGTGACTTGTCCACTTGCCCCAGATCTTCATGTCAGGTCTGTTTTATATCTAGGGGATTTGTAACACCAGAAGTGATGCCTTATAGGATACTCAAGAAAGTACAGACTTTGGAGCCAGAAAAATCCTAGTTAGAAATCTGACTTTAACTGTTAAGCCTTAGTCGAGACATTAACGCTTGTGTTCATTTCCTTATCTGTAAAAATGGTGATATTAACATGTTCCTTTCAGGGTATGGGAATTAGTGACAGTTTACATAAAACACTTAGTGTGGACCTGTGCATCATGCTACAGTATCAGCAAATAAATCCCAAAACATTGTATTGACACGGGAGCGTGCAAGGCATGGAGTCCACTCTTCCTGTTTACACCTTCCTGAATGCAGCCCATTCCTTCCCCAGCGCTGCTTGTCCTCGCCCAGGACCTAGCTGTCCTGGTTTGCCTGTTGTCCTGTTTTTCAGCTAGTGCTTCGATCTGCACGTTTCCTAATTTTCAGATTCTCCCAGTGAGAGATACTGCTGGTTCTGCACCGGGAGCTAGTGGCAGAGGGCCAGTGAGCATTTGGTGAGGTGGCTGCTGCTGGAGCACGTCCGTTTTCACTTTTTCTACTTGGAAGATGGGCGGTGGGCAGCCGAGTGGCTGTAACCAGCTGCCCTTGGCACCTCAGTCCAATGGCCTGGTATCATGGGATTGTGCCCAGTCTGCTTGGTGGAAAACCACCATCCTCCCAGCAAGGGGAAGTAGCAGATGGTGCAGGAAAGTGCCGATCTGTCAACCGTAGATGCTGCGGATGGAAAACGCTGCTTATTCCATACATTCAGCTGCATGTAGGAAGGCTTTTTAATGTTTCCCAAGATAGGAACTACTGCTTCTGTGGATTTTGAAAACAAAATGAAATAAGCAGTGGCAATGCCTAAATAAAAACAAAAATGAAAAATAGAAAAACAAAGCAGAAGTTACATAGGAAATAAGGAGACTTAGATTTCTCGGGGCTTACTGTTTTCTGCAGGATTTTTTAACTAGTCTGTGGTGCTTCCCAAAACAATGAAACGTTTTCCATGAAACAAGTTTTATTTTCTGTCAGGCCGAAGTACTACTAGACTAGTTTAGGATACTATTTTTAGTTTGATTATTAAGAAATACTCTAGTAAAATAGTTGCATATGGACGAATTACATAAATGTCTTTGCATTAACCTTTACAATTCTATAATTTGTGCAGATTATTTTCTCTTTTGGCTGAGTTAATACCAAGAAACCAAAAGATGGCAAATTTGTTGATGTTGAGAGTTTGTTAAATTAGGTAGTTAAAAATACATGCATATTGGTAACATACATGAAGAATGGGAAAGGGATGAATTTGTTAATGTTTTGGTAGTAAAATGGGGCTTCTAGTATGTATATTTAGAAGCCATCTCCTGTTGAACCAGACTAAATTTGAAATGTGATGAAGAGTGTCCAGTTCTGGTTCACTTGAAGATGGAAAGACTTTTTCTTGGTTGTTCTCTAAACTCATTAATGTCCCTTTGGGCCTTCCAGACCCATCTGTTATGAAGTCAGATGGGAATTTGGAAGTGGTCCCAGGGAGCAGGTTTGTGTGGAGGTGGAGACGTTTGCAGGTATGTTTGTATCCTGAAGAATGTGGACTGAAACAGAACATCTGGTAGGTAGGATTAGATGTGATTACACATTATAAACATAAGGACTCCTTTTGAGCTTTATTTGTTTTTAATGACTTATTCCACTGACCTGGATATTATCATCTGATATGCAGATAAATGACATATCAGGCCAAGACAACTTCCTCTTCTTATCAGAGAATGCAGAGCTATACCACAGTTTGGCTTAAAAGGACTCCTGTCAAAATTACACGAAAGGATAAAAGAACTCCACCCTACATGATGTTATTCTTGACACTGTGTGTATGAAATTGATGGGTGGCCCTTTAAATCTGTTGTTAAAATGTGTATTTCAGACTACACTGACAACCACGCAGAGAGAATTGAGCCAGCTGCAGGAGCTTAGCAATCATCAGAAGAAAAGGGCCACTGAGATCCTGAATCTGCTGTTGAAGGATTTGGGGGAGATAGGAGGAATCATTGGTACCAACGACGTGAAGACTGTAAGCCAGCCCTTCTTTTATCCTCTCTACCTTCTCTTAAATGGCATGAATCTGAGCAGGCAGAGTCTGCATTTATTCTCCTAAGTATCCAGTGCTTAGCACGGTGTCTTGCATCTGCTGTGTGTGCTTGATCATATTTGAATGAATGAACGAAAGGCTGATTGAGTGGCTAAGTAAATGATTATTTTGGTTAAGGAGGAGAAAAGAAAAATTACCTTTTAATTATAGGAAATGTCCTCAAATCTTGGTTGGCCTTCTGTGAGTTGGTTTAGTCCTCAGGATTACACGCCAGTGTCACAGAGCTTTGGGACTGGATAGGTTAAACAAAAGTTCTACTCAGAAATGTTTCTCCTTTTTTTTTTTTTAAAGTTATCTATTTATTTTTGGCTGTACTGGGTCTTTTTCGCTGTGCGTGGGTTTTCTCTAGTTGCAGTGAGCGGGCTTACTTTCTGGTTGTAGTCCACAGACTCTAGGTGCATAGGCTTCAGGAGTTGTGGCCCACAGGCTTAGTGCCCTGCAGCATGCGGGATCTTCCCGGACCAGGACTGAACCCGTGTTCCTGAACTGCAAAGTGGTCTCAGGCACTGGACCACCATGGAAATACAACAGAATGAAGGGCCCCAATCAATCAGTATGAATTAGGAAAGATTTCAGCTGGAAACAAGAAGATTCTAACGGTGGCTTAATAAAATAAAGCCACGTTTATTATTCACAGTATAAGAAGTTTAGAATCTTGTAGTCTGCATCACCCAGGAACTTGTTCTAACTAGAGACTCTTAGGCCCACCTCAGACCTACTGAATTAGAAGCTGTATTTTAACAAGAGTCCCCAGGTCATTCCTATGCTTCTTGAAGTTTTAGAAGCAACTTTTGGTGCAGGATCTCAACAATGTCAAGAATCCAGGTCTTTATTTTCTTTCTGTTTTCCTGAGCCTATGACCTTTTCACATCTGTAGATTTTTGTCTCTTGGTAGCAAGATAGCTTCTGTAGCACCAATCATCATGTCTGAGGCAGAACAGGCTGTAACGCCAGACAGCTTTCATCCAGGAGAGACCTATATCCCAGAAATCCCCAAAGGCATCCCCTTATACTTTATAGAGGCCAGAATTGGGTCACATGGTCACCCCAAGCTGCAAGGGAAGCTGGGAGAGCAAAGAGAAATAGTTTTACTACAATGGGCTTAAACCAACCATGATTAACCCCTGGAGTGGTGTATATTAGTGCCATTGATAGCAAAGTTATAAGAGACGTAGCATAAAGTTGTCTATGAGTTTAGGAATACAGGGAAATGAGAGTAAATACTGCTATCAATCAAGAACAATTTGCCGCAAAATAGACAGGACATTGGAAAAATGAGTGACATCAAACAAAATAGCTCTCTTGAGGTATAATTGACATAAAATAAGCTGCATGTATTTATTTATTTGGCTGTGGTAGCTCTTAGTTGCTGCAGGCAGGATCTCAGTTTTGGCATGCAGGGTCTCGTTCCCAGCCTGGGCCCCCTGCATTGGGAGTGTGGAGTCTTAACCACTGGGCTGCCCAGGGAAGTCCCAGCTGCACATAAAGTATGCAGTTTGAGAAGTTTTGACATATGTGTACATTCATGAAACTATCATCCCCACAATAAGATAATGAGCATGTCTGCCACCTTCAAAAGTATGCGGGGCTATTTCTGGTCCCTAGTCTATTTCAGTGATCTAATCTCGATACCAGTACCATACTATTTTGATGATTGTTGTTGTTGTTCAGTTAATTACTGTAGGTTTATATGAACTCAAGACCTTCTGTGGAGTAGCCATTGATAAACATGTGTGGGTTTTATCAAGCCAGGGAATAGTATTATAGTATTAAACTTCTACATCAAAGGTTAAAACCAAATTCTTGGAGTTTAGCCTGTTAGCCTTTAAAAGGCTGAATTATACTTCAGACTGCTTTGGAGGAACACTCAGGTTTTGAGTTGGGATTGTTAAATACTAGACAGGCCTCCTCAAATTACTTTTGTTTATGGACATTTCTGGGAACCATTGAAAGCTCTTCTTAGGTGGTATAACAGATCCAGGTTTAGAGCATATGACCTCTTGTAAACCCAATCATTCTTTTATAGAACCTCTATTGTAACTGAATATTTCATGAATCTTTGCAAACGAATCTAATTTTAGCATAGAATTCTCCGGTACTATAAGATTAACCCTATTAAGTTCCAGTTCGGTGATTTTATATTTGAGGATTTATTTTTAGATGCATATGTTGGTGTTGAGCTATAAACCTCTGAGGTTGGGGTGATTAAATGGTACTTGCAATATGAAGGTGCAGTTGATTTATGGGAAGTTGGTGCCTGCTGCTGATAATGATAAAGGAAGATATTTTTATGCCAAGTTCTAAAATAGAGCTGATGAAAAATGCTAATGAAATCAAGGAGTGTCTGGGTGCTTTGGAATTTAAAAAGAAAGAGTCCTTACCTTTGGGAATATGAAGTATGATTGAGATTATTCTTAAGTACTTTGAATATTTTTAAGATATCTTTGAATTCCAGACATTGGATGCCCTAGTTAATTTCATTGATAACTTTCACTTAAGCATCATATTCTTAATCACTCTGTTTTTTTCTTACAATTATGATTTAATTCACAATTATAAGGAAAAAATTCATGGCAATGAGCATTAAAGTAATTATGTGACTTAGGGCAAGTTACTTTATTTATCTGGGTTTCATATTCCTAATTTGTAAAGTGATAAGACAAGTCCAGATTATCTTGAAGATGGTCAGCTCAGAAATTGCATGAGTTATGCATATATTTCTTAGATCTAACATTGTGGGTACAGATACTTTTCTTATTGGCAATGAGTATTCAGTTGATATAGTTCTTTTGATCTCAAAAATGAGATTAAGGAAATCTTTTTTGGTGATCTTGTGTTTTTATTCCTAAAAATCCTATTCAGTCCCGCTGGTGGTTTTCTGGGGCGAGAGGGAAAGATGGCTGCTGGAGTCTCTCTCAGCCATCAGTTCTAGGATACAGCAGGCCTGAACAGCAAAGAAACAGAAGAACTCATATTTCTCCAGCTCAGTCATGTCTGGGGGCATTTTCAGTGTCCAGGCAATACTTAAGTCAACAAAACAAGATGAGAGCAGCAAATGACAAGAAGAGCCTAGTGTTGACTTCATCCAGGTTTATTAGTGAGCCTCTTTTTTCATGTTCCAATGTCACTGGTCTTTCTTTAAGGCAGAGGTTTCCAGATTTCTAGCCACAGGCAGAATAACAAGTTGAGGTTGAGTAAACGAAATGGACTGGATTAGCTGCCTAGCTGAGATGGAGTGAAGAAACTCAAGCAGGTGACAGAGACCCTGGGCCCCACCTCCACGAGGGACCTGGCTATGGCTGGGCCAGAGATGCAGATAAAACTTTCGGATCCTAGGCCTGAAGTCGGCCTTCATCACTGATAGCTCCCTTCTCATCAACTTCTTCAGCACAGCCTGGGGTCTGCTGGGGCGAGAGTGTGAGTTCCAGTCCCCACAGAATGGTGGCTGGTGTCCTCACCTCCAAGAGGGCTTGCTTCTTCATTCCCCTCCCGCTCCTCAGCCTCTCGGAAGCAACTTTATCATACCTTGGCTCTGTGCTGCACTTGTAAATAAAACTGACATTTCTAGATGCTTTTTCTTTTTTTTTAAAACTGGGCTCCATCCTGTGGCCTGATTGGCCGCTGCTTGACAACCGACCCTCACAACAAAACCTCCAGCTCAGAGCCCATAGATGCTTTTTCTAATAAGATTTAAGTCCTGTTATGACTTTGTAGGGCTTCACTGGTGGCTCAAGCAGTAAAGAATCTCCCTGCAATGCAGGAGACACAGGAGACGGGGGTTCGATCCCTGAATTGGGAAGATCCTCTGGAGAAGGAAATTGCAACCCACTCCTGTATTCTTGCCTGAAGAATCCCATGGACAGAGGAGCCAGGCAGGCTGCAGTCCATGAGGTCACAAAAGAGTTGGACACAACTGAGTGACTAAACAGCAACAACAGATGACTTTTTAGGTCTTAGAATGTGAACAGTCACTTTGCTTACCTTTTACTTGGCCTAGAAATGGCACCTTGGATGACTGCTGTATGCTCTAGAGACGTGGGTGAGGGTGATTCCTATGCAGGCCAGATGGAAGGGGAGGCAGTCTCTTCTGCTGAATTAGCCATCCACACTGGGCCTCATGGTCTAGTACATACGTTTCAGTCACTGTCAGACCCAGAGGAGAGTTACTAAATAATCCTACAGCAGCAAACTCTGATTCTTCTTTTTAAAATAATAGTATACTGGAATTGCTGAAAACTCTGAACTTATATGACTACATACATGAGCTCATAAGTGGAAAGAAACCTTGCAGTTAATATTTGCTTGGAGTGCTGTTTTGTTTTTTTTTTTCTTCCATCAGCCGTAGATTCAAAATCTCCTTTTTGACCTCCTAGAATAAGTATAGGCTTCGAAGTTATACTTCTGGCTTGAGGGAAGAAATACCCAGTTCTCACTTTGAAGAATGCCCATGTTTGTAATTTTTTTTTCTATTCATCTCCAATTCAGATGTCATCTGGGCATGGAAAACAATGTGCCCTCAGCTGAAGAATGTCTTAGAGGAGGAGGTGTTTGCTCCCTTCCCATGGCACCCTAACTCGGTTCAGCCATGTTCTCCCCCAGGAGCTGGTATAGGTTGTGCATTCCACACAAAAGAGACGGATGTCCCTTTACCTTTATATAGAAAGACAATACACAGGGCACACTTGGTCAGGCTAAAGAATGAGTTTTTCATCTCTGTACCATGTTGGACCGATCACCAAGGCACAAGGATAAAATTGAACTTAAAGACTGTGGGGCACACCTATGGACACCTTATCTTTGATAAAGGAGGCAAAAATATACAATGGAGTAAAGACAATCTCTTTAACAAGTGGTGCTGGGAAAATTGGTCAACAACTTGTAAAAGAATGAAACTAGATCACTTTCTAACACCACACACAAAAATAAACTCAAAATGGATTAAAGATCTAAATGTAAGACCAGAAACTATAAAACTCCTCGAGGAGAACATAGGCAAAACACTCTCCGACATAAATCACAGCAGGATCCTCTATGATCCACCCCCCAGAATTCTGGAAATTAAAGCAAGAATAAACAAATGGGATCTAATCAAAATTAAAAGCTTCTGCACAACAAAGGAAAATATAAGCAA
>SJYQ01000680.1:1563747-1595564 GCA_006410935.1 Redunca redunca
TTGGACTCTGGGGGAGAGAGAGAGGGAGAGGGTGGGATGAGATGCGAGAATGGCATTGCAACATGAATACTATCAAGTAAGAAACGAATCGCCAGTCGATGTCCAATGCAGAATGCAGGATGCTTGGGACTGGTGCAAGGAGAGGACCCAGAGGGATGGTATGGGGTGGGAGGTGGGAGGGGATTCATGTTTGGGCACGCTTGTACACTCGTGGTGAATTCATGTCAATGTTTGGCAAAACCAATACAGTAATGTAAACTAAAGTTAAAATAAAAATTTAAAAAAAAAAAAAAGAAAGAAAGAAATGAATCGCCAGTCAATGTCCGATGCAGGATGCAGGATGCTTGGGACTGGTGCAAGGAGAGGACCCAGAGGGATGGTATGGGGTGGGAGATGGGAGGGGATTCGTGTTTGGGAACGCATGTACACTCGTGGTGAATTAATGTCAATGTTTGGCAAAACCAATACAGTAATGTAAAGTAAACCAAAGTAAAAATAAAAATTATAAAAAAAAAAAAATAAAGACTGTGGGGTTTTCTCATCTGTTATCTCCATGATGCTGGATTATGAAAGAAGTGTAATGAGTGGTATTGGTAGGCAAATTGCTGGCAGTCAGAAGTGTAACTGATCAGTAAGAACCTCCGTTAAAGTAAGGGGCATCCCTGGTGGCTTAGCTGGTAAAGAATCTGCCTGCAATGCGGGAGACCTGGGTTTGATCCCTGGGTTGGGAAGATCCCCTGGAGAAGGGAATGGCTACCCACTCCAGTATTCTGGCCTGGAGAATTCCATGGACTGTATTGTCCATGGGGTCGCAGAGGGTCGGACGTGACTGAGCGACTTTCACTTTCACTTCTGTTCAAGTAAGATGGGGTCCGATGTTGATACTTGTGGGTTTTCTTGCTGTGAACCTGGACTCTGCACTGTGGTGATTGACCCTGAGACATTTAGCAACATTGTTGGGGAATTTTTAGGTTCAGATTACAGGCACTCAGCACTGTCCAGTGTACTTTTTACCTGCTGCCAGTTTTCAGGGTTGATAGACCACTCTGTGTTCCTAGCTCTTAAATGTTTACTGAAAAAAATAGTCATACAATGAGTTAATGACAGCAATAATGACAAAAGTGGGCAGATGGAGTGTATTGTGAAACGTCAAAAAAACAGAGTTGGAATAGCCTCTGTTCGTGGGATGGGTACTGGAGAGGGCTCTTGTTTTCTCCTGAGGTGCTAGGATGCCCTCTGGTGGTTAAACAGAATATTCGCAGTTACTTTGCTCCTCAAGGCAATCTCTGCATCTCAGCAAATGGGTTTCTATCCCAAGAATCTTGCTGCATTATTTGTATCCTGTAGAGCTCTGAAAATTAGACAACAGATGTGAGATAGTGGAAGAATTCTTGTTGTCAGAATCTTTTCTTCTAAAGGTGAATTTAAACCGTTATTCTCAGGTGATCTTAACTAAGCGAGATTCCTGTGTGCTTAGAAGGGACAGGCATGTAGGGGCAAGGAATCATTGGTCATAATGAGAAATCATGCATGCAGGAAAACTTTCATCCGGAGGTGTTTCTGGTGATAGCACGTTCTTGTTCGTTAGATTCTTTAATTGAAAACTATCTAGATAATCCTCTGTATTTCAACCTTTGCTTATAGAAACATGTTCAAGCTCTTAGACTGCTTGTTTTCTCTGGATAACAGACTATAGAGAACATAATTGAAGTTTTGAATGATTTCTTTTGGGAGTCAGGATCACCTTTAGGAACACTGGGTTTTGTTCCCCTTCCAGAAATGTAAGGACACCTCTTCAGAGTTATCTCTTTTTAAAATTTCAATATCTTTTTCTACTGATATCATCTCTTTCATTCTAGAAAATCAATTGTAATGAGAAACCTGGTTAATTGAAGATTATATTGATTGAGGTTTTTCATTGGAAGTTTTATCCGAGGTTTCAGAGAATGTCAGGTTGAACCTATAGTTCAGCTTGTGGTTCTCAGCGTGTGGTCCTGCGATTAGGGATTCTTAACCCAGAAATCCACAGACATCCCCATGGACAGGTTTCAGGGCCCTGTGAACCCCTGGCAATCTTAGGCGTCATTGCGTGGTTCCCTCCTGTGCTCAGTTGGCAGATGTGAACGGAGTCATTGAAGAGGAATTCACCATGGCCCGGCTGTACATCAGCAAGATGAAGTCGGAGGTCAAATCTCTGGTGAACCGCAGCAAACAGCTCGAGAGCGCCCAGATGGACTCCAACAGGAAGATGAATGCCAGCGAGCGGGAGCTGGCAGCTTGCCAGCTGCTCATCTCCCAGGTAGGCCACGCCTGTGTTCATCATGTCACACCCTTGTGCTCTGGAAGTCTGTTTCCTCCACGCTCTTACTGAAGCTGACGGTACCTAACTGGGACAACTGATGGACTTGTCCATGGCCTCCCAGGCAGTGAACGGCCAGGCTTATTCTTAAGGCTAGGTTTAGTTGTACAAATTACGTGAATTACCCTTCAGTCTTTTTTTTTAAGGGATGTGTCTACATTTCTTTATCTAGCTATTTATAAATAAGTAGGTGGATAGATAGTGATGTATAATGAGTGGAAAAGATTCAGTTCAGTTCAGTGGTCAGTGGTACCCGACTCTTTGCCACCCCATGGACTGCTGCATGCCAGGCTTCCCTGGAAAAGTGGAAAAGATTGGGTGACACCTAAAACACCTCTCAGCTAAGGCAGCATTCTTTGATCTTTTAATCTCTACCACAGATCCAGTTTAATATGGGACAACAGGAACTGCCGCCACTACCAGTATGGCAGTAGCAGGAAACATTTTACTGAGCGCTTACAGTGCCCTGTATACTGTGTTAAGCACTTTACATGCAACCTCTCACTTGATCTTTAGAAAAATTCTCATAGGCAGGTGTTAGGATTGCCCTTGCTTTTTAGATAAGGAGAATGAGACTTGAAAGATTAAATATACTGTCCAGACTCAGATAACCAGTGAAAGGCAGAGCTGGAACGCCAACCTTTGTGTGGGAACTCAAAGCCTTGCAGGGATTTTCAAGCCCCAGTGATAAGGTACTCTTCTGTCCATTAGGAAGCATTTTCATTTTAGCACAGTGGTTTCAGAAAACAGCAGCCTTGTTTCTGGTCTGCCGCTGCACCTGAGACTGGTGTTTGGGTTTGAGGCCTCTGAGTGGTCCAGTGTGTGCTGCTCACTGCCTCAGTCTAGGCATTAAAATAGCTAAAGTCGTCTGGGGAGAGCAGATACCAGCGTGTAATGGCACATCTGACAGTGCTGAGAAGCGGACGAAAGCATACTTCATCCTGTATGCTTTTAAACAGAGGAATGTGTCATCATACAACCATCTCCAGCCTCGCCTCCTACTGTAATCATTTAAGAGATGCAAATTAAAGCATCACGTTTCCATTTTATAAGTAACATAGTAAGCAAAGAAGTGTTTAAGAGATTAGTCAGTGCTAGTATGTAATAGTGAAATTTACATACATTGTTGAAAAAAGTATAATTTGGTCAGTCCCTTTGGAAAGCACCTTGGGAATCAAAACCCATAAAAGCATAAGTATACTTTGGCCAGTAATTTCATTATAGCATTTTTCATTGGTAATGAAAGTGAAAATTTTTCATTTCATATGATATCATTCCCTGATTTAAAATATGAGCACTTACATGGAAGATGTTGATTGAAGTGTTACTTTCATTTTAATAAAATAAAATAGGCAACTATTTATTGAGAGACTAATAATATAAAGTTACATGGAAGGATATTATGCAGCTCTTACCAAAAATGTATGCAACCTAGTCATTTGGAAAGTATAATTATATACAGTTAAATAAAAATGGAAATGCTGAGTGACAGATCTATGCTATACCTTGCAACTTGGTAAAATATACATTTGTATAGATAAGACCAGGAATATAGGGGGAAAATAGTTGATAGAGTGGTTTATGGGTGAAATGTATACTACTTTTCTGGATTTGCTGGACTCTTTGACATTTTTATAATTTATGAAAATTGAGAAGAACGATAAACATTAGGGCATAGTACACTTCAGGTCTGATTTCCAGGTCACCTGTTATTCTGAGAGCATGTGCTTCTGAAGTACTCTGTCCTTAACATTTGAAGGCCAACGCAAATGCACAGACAGAGGCCCTGCGGCCCAAAGCCCACTGCCTTTCCTTCCATCTGGACACATCAGCCTTCACGTCCAAGTCAGGCTCCTTCCGCATGTTCTGTGAGCTGATGGAGCTGTGCAGCTGTGTCAGCTGTAATCTGTGTAAATGGACGATGGAAGCTGCACTGCTGCTCCTGGGGGTGACCTTTGAGTCATTAGAGTAACGAGTTTCTAGTTTTCCAGACTCACTGTGATCTAGAAGAGGATGTGGGTTCCAAGTGGGCACGCTCCCTTGGCATAGAACTTTGCTCGGTAGACTGGGGTACAGCCAGAGGACTGCCCAAGTGGGGTGCTCTGAAGTGTCAGGCCCAGGACTGGGGCCCCAGTTGCCCATATCTTAAGAGTGACACACACTCAGGGTGTATGAGATTGGAGTCAAGAATATTAGGATGGTTTGGGGTTAAAGAATAACTGTGTTGGTTAGACAGTGCTTTCTGCCTTAGCAACAAATACAGTTTTCCCTTAGGTGCTATTTTGTACTCTGCCACAGTTTACACAAAACCAAAGATTTAGTCATTGTTGCCTGGGGTTCAAAAGTAAGAAAAACCTTGTTTCTTTATTTTCTGACATGATCTAAGGAACCTGACAAAATATTTCCAGCTAAAATGCTATTATCTCCTTTGTTTACACTCATCCTTGTCACCAAAAGCTATGCTTATAAAATATCTGCTCCAACAAAGTCTCATTTCCCAGAGCTTATTTCATTACATTAGCGCTCCTTCTCCAGGGTCCTCCTGCCTAAATATGATCCATGCAGATACAGGGGAGGAGGTGTCTGCATATTTCCATCTGCCTCGAGGTGACTACTGTTCCTGTTCAGTCACAAGCTCTCATTCATTCATTTATTTATTCACTCATTCATTTATCCCTTCACTCCATTATTATTTATTAACTCTATGCTTTCATGGAGCTAACAAGTAGAAAAAAAAATAGATGAATCAAATAGAAGTTAGGTGCTATAAGAAAATGTTGCGGCCCAAGTAAGAAGGATCCAGCCAGGCCCATGTCTGGCAGGGTATTGGGGAGTGCTTCCTAGGGAGAGGAAAATGGAAACCAAGTCTCTGAAATAGGAACTGTTGTGCTTGAAAGGCAAAAAGTGTAAAGACATAATATTTGAGTTCCAAAGAAGAAATCCGAAGGTGTAGGTTCAAAGAATGAAGCCCGCAGCCTTGACACTCTTCCAGCCCCTTTCTTTCCAGCAGACTCTGTTTTTTACAAAGAGGAAAACCAGCTTGGGCTTTGGTATTTCAGTTTAATAGATGGTAAGGAAGGACATGGTAAGGAAAGCCATGAGCAGGGGAATGAGGCAGAGAAGCACATGGCAGAAAGAAGACTGTCTTAGCCTGTGATCCCAGATCCCAGGCTAAGGGCAGAATAGGCACTTGGCCGTTGGGACGCAAACAGAGGAGTCAAGAACTCTTCTGTTTTGCGTTTTCCTGTTGGACAGTCCTGGGCAAGCCAGGATAATCACTCGCTAGTCATTCACAGCCCTCTTTCTGTTTGCTTGTTTAAAGCATGAAGCCAAGATCAAATCCCTGACGGACTACATGCAGAACATGGAGCAGAAGAGGAGACAGCTTGAAGAGTCCCAGGACTCCCTCAGTGAAGAGCTGGCCAAGCTCCGAGCCCAAGGTGAGCAATCGACCACTTTGCAGGTGTCCAGCGGTTGGCCTGAATCAGACACACTGTAGTTGGCTGGACTCTTGATGTTTAATTTTGCTCAGTTAAACCATTTGTATGTCTACTGAAAACAGTGGCATAATTGGAGTGGGGTAGGGGGTAGAGAACCATCTAGAAGACTGCCCCCACCCCATATTGGCTTCTCTTTGCATTTTCCCTCAGTCCACCCTGCTGCCCAAGTCGGAATCGTCTCCCTTCTTCACCTTCTGTCTCCATTCTGTCACCAAGGCCTGTCCATTCAACCTGCCAGATGCTTCTCTGGTTCTGTGCATCTCCAGCTTCCTTGTCACTGTCCTTAATCCTAATTAAGAATTGGCTCCATTCACTGACCAAGGGGCTAAACCCTAGCATGTTTGAGGCTGACCACTGTGCTGTATTCCAAGGGAGGATTCCAAAATCAAGTTCTACCTTATGTCTAGCCCCAGACCTCCAGCCTTTCCATGCTGTCCTGTTGCTCTAAATATCAACTCTGAACTTGCAGCCATGGTTCCCCTGCATCTTGCATCCTTTGAGCAAACTCTGCCTTTTCCAGGCAGTCTCCTGACCTCTTTGTGGAAGAATGTGCTCAGCACATAGGAAGCACTCAGTAAATACGAATAAATAGAAGAGATTCGAGAGAAGTGACTGGAAATGTAGAAACCAGGACAGGATTAATGATGTATGTGTTGTGGTGAAATTGGAACACACAGATCTTATGAGTTGCAAAGAAAGCTGGTAAAATCCCTTTGGGAAGCATTTTGAAAATACATATTAATCATGCTAACACTTTTTATACCTTTTACTCCTCAAATCTCAAATATTTGTTGCAGAATTCTCGAGGATTCATTGTTTATATTAGTAGAAAAAAGAAAATCACCTAAATGTACAACAGTTAAATGAACTATGGTATGTGGTTTAAAAGGATAGGGTTTTTTTTTCATCTTGGAGATGAAATACATGAAGACCAAGCAACAGTGTTTACAATGCATTAGATTAAACATCATAATATGTAATTTTAGCTTTACTGTGGTTATAACACTTAAAAATCAGTGGATACTTATGTTTGAAGGCCTATAAAGTTAATATCTGAAGGGAACATGGTTTTAGTAGGGTAACAGGATTGGTGGCAATGTTATCATTTTTTATTTATTGTTTTATTGTCTGTTTGCTCAGTAAATACATTTTGCTTCAAATGGTAATGTAAATTAACAAAAAAGGAGAAAACACCCACCCCCGCTATGACCTTGTAAGGTTTTCTTTATGAGATAAGGGATGTTGGGAATAGAATGCTCTGCCCAAAAGTTGACATGGAAAAGAAGCTTTCCTCTGGTCAATGGCTTCTGCAGTGGTGCCACTGAGCAGAAACAAAATCAAAGCAAGAATAGTTGATGTCCACTAAAAAAGATGCATAATGTGAAAGTTGCGAGTTAAGTTTTATCTGGGGCAAAATGAGGACTGCAGCCCAGGAGATAGCACCTCACATAGCTCTGAGAAAGTGCTCCAACAAACTAGTGTGGGAAGGTCAATATATATGATTTTAGTGAAGGGGGAGTTCACACAGTCAGGCACTTATCTTACATAAGGTTTTCTGCTAGCCATGAGGAGCTAAATTTCACCATGAAGATATTTAGTGCTTTTCTAGATATGAGGAGATGCAAGGATTGGGATCATGAAAACAGTTCCTGAAAATACCTATCTAAAACCCCGCTCCACCAGTTTCCCTGGAGCATAAAATGCCTCATTTCTCCACCCTGAGCTCCCTTCAGGGTGTGTCGAAGGTCAACAGCTGCAGCAACACAGGGTTCAGTCTCTGCAGAGGCAGATGGCAAATGCCCTTGGCAAGTGCCAATTTGTAGTTGACACTGAAATAAAGTGAAACAGAATGGAGAGAATACTTAATGACTTGAATGTCACTGTCGGAAACCCTTTTGGTCCCTCCACCTGAGGCTGCTCATGGTCCACTGGGCTTGGCGAGGCCTCTGACCAAGAGGAGGGTGGGGCTGATACCCCCTGCCCAGAGGTGTGTCTCAGAGCACCATGCCCCAGCACACAGCGTGGGCCTCCTGCTTAGTCCCGAGAGAGTTATTTTATGTTTCTGTTTTCTCTGTGCTTGTCCCTAGATTATTTTCCTGCTCCAGATTCTTAGAGAATACCCACGGGAGGTAAATTAGCTCTTTCCGAAACTCTAATAGTGGCAGGAATCCAAATACCACTAATATTTGAAGAGAGCATTGTTGGTGACGATGCACGTTTATGCACACTGGCAGGAGTGGCTCACCAGGCCTGGCGGGGAGCAGTCCTCTGATGGCAGCCCCATCAGGTCCAGCATGACCGCTCCCGGATCACATGTCCCCTCCAATCGCCCTTCTCCCTGGAGACCTTCCACAGTCTCCCTGGAGAGATCAGCCTTGATTTAACAAGCTGGAAGTTCTGAGGTGTGGAAGGTATCTGAGAGTGACATTCAAGAAGTCCCACTTCAGAGGCATGCTCCTTTATTCCACGGTGGTACCTTGGTGAGATAAGCTGATGTTTCACCATATTCCTTTCTGTTGTGCTTTTTTTTTTTCAATTTTTACTTTCGGATGGGAATTCTGCCAGTTAAATCTTTTACATCATCCTTTAAAATTCAAAACAGAAAAAATGCATGAAGTCAGCTTCCAGGATAAGGAAAAGGAGCATCTGACCCGGCTGCAGGATGCCGAGGAAATGAAGGTGTGTATGCAGCCCTTTCCAGGAGCCCCGCACGCCTTGGGACTGGATTTCCTTCATCTGGGAAAATCCAGCTCCTTTCCAAGATGTGTGAGGTGAGGTAGGAAGGAGGGGGGCGGGACTGGGGCTGGGCCTCAGAGCTGATCTCAGAGGGTGGCTGGACTTAGATAGACGTGCAGGTGTCCAGGCCCGCTGAGATGTCTGCAGACAATAGTTACGTTGCATCAGTACATCTCTCTCCCCGCTCACGAGCAAGAGGGAGAGAATGCACCTTCCAGTAGCCGTGCTGGCCAGCCGTCACAGCCTCTGCAGAAACAGTCACCCCTCTTTTGAATGGAAGGAAGCACCTCCCCTCTATCTTTTAAAGAAATACCCCCAATTTGAATTTTCATCTCAAACACAGGGGTCTTTATTTTGGTCACATTTTAAACAGAAATGGAAATGTGGTAAAGAAGATTAGGAAATGAGGGTTTTCGGTGGATAAAATGAGATGGAGAAAATGTTGAATTTTTGATGATGTGTGTGTGTGGGCATGTGTGCACACGCTTAGTTGCTCAGTCATGTCCAACTCTTTGTGACCCCATGGACTATAGCCTGCCAGGCTCCTCTGCCCATGGAATTTTCCAGGCAAGGATACTGAAGTGGGTTGCCATTTCCTTCTCCAGGGGGTCTTTCCGGCCATTGGCAGGTGGGTTCTTTGCCACTAGAGCCACCTGGAATAGTTTTAGACAAACCCCAAGCTCCACTGGGAGTGAGTCCCCATAGTTAAAGTGATGCCATGCTGTTCAGCCAACAACCCTGCCTCACCTGGCTGGGCCTCTCCTGCATTCACATCACTTTGGTGGAAAGGTCTGCTTGAAGCATCATCATACATCTATGCAGTAGACAGGGCCGGGAGATTATTGACATTTTGCTGGTGGGGAAGTGCAGCTCAGAGAGGTGCCATGACCTGAGGTCAACCAGGTAGTAAGAGGTCAGTGACCTCAGGGTGACCTGGCGAGAGAAGCTGTGTGGCTCAGGTGAGCTGTGGAAGGTCAGAGGCAAACCCTTTCCTCATGAAATATGGTCATTTGCCCCATGGGAACTACTCAGTTTTCTAACAGATCCTTGGATATTGTTGTCCCTATAAAGCAGGGTAGGTCCTGGGCCCTGGTGTGGGGATCTGACAGCTGAGGGAAGTGGGATAGGAGGTAGCGACCCGGTCTTGGCACAGCGTGGGCTGAGAACCAACAGCGGCTGACACATTTACCCTGGCTTGGGTTGCAGAAGGCGCTGGAGCAGCAGATGGAGAGTCACCGGGAAGCTCATCAGAAGCAGCTGTCCAGACTCCGGGATGAAATTGAGGAGAAGCAGAAAATCATCGATGAGATTCGAGAGTGAGTTGCCCCAGGGGACTCGCAGGGCATGGAGGCGGGCACAGGCCCTGTGCCAGCCTGGAGGGATGTAGCGTCTAGCCCAGGTCTCTGCTTTCCCTGCCCTGTGGGCGCTGGGCTCCACCCTGGTGTCACAGGGAGCTGGGTTGTGATGCTTCTGAGGTCTGTTCCCCATCTGGAGTCCAGCCTCTGAGGGCGCTCGTGGGCAGGTGGCAGGTTGGCCCAGCTGCCCTGCCTGGTGCCCTGCAGAGCAGGACACATTGATGACTCACATGGACAGACATGTGCCCCTGTAGGTGGGGATGAGTTCCTATGAGAGTGTGAAAAAACCCGAGTTGGTCCTGACTTGGGGCTTCTGCTGGGTTAATGAATGCTCCAGAGGAGACCGTCAGCTCCTGCTGCCTCCTCGCCCAACACATACCTGTGTCTGTACAACCTGGAGCCACCAGGTCACACGTGCACTCTTAGGGACCCATGCTGTTGGGTGTCTGTCTGCGCTCGAGGACATCATTGCAGCTGGGCTCCAGTGAAACCTTCTCAAGGCCATTCTGTTGCAGCTGCTGCTGAACAGCCCCCCTGCTCAGTAATGACCCCTCCCCACTCCTCTCACCTTCCCACATCATCAGCACAAGTCCCCAGGCTGGGAGGCACCTTTAGGATCCTCTCCCGGGGATTCTTAACATTTTTGCACAGTGAGTCCCTTTGCAGAACAATGTGTTTACATGTCCCAAATAAAAGAGGAAAACAAAGAAAACCAGTTATATTGAAATATACTGAAATACAGTTCATTCCATGCCCCCATGCCCCCCGCCCCAGTCTAGACTAAAGGTTCCCTCCTTTCTGTTTCTATAGATGAAGAAACAAGATTTCTATACAGAATCAAAGCTAAATGATTTCCTTAAGGTCATACTGTTAAACAGGAATCAAATTGGAGTTGGACTTATTCTCCAGACTACTGATCCAAATCTCTTTGCTTGTACCGCACATTTGCATTTTAAAAGCAAAAGTGTAAATGATGCCATGGGTAGACTTTGTGCACAGTCTACCTAGGAAAGTACTTAGCATTGTCTCTCTCCCTTTGGGCCACCCCGCGCTCCCTCTCATGCTTTCGCCTTTAAGCATGGCTTTTATTTGTTATTCTGATGAATCACCCACAAATCATTCAAGTGGGAGGAAAGGGAAGGGAGGGAATGGAGGTGAGAGAGATGGAGGGTCTCTGAATGAGTTGACAGGTGGGGGGAGTTTCCTTGGCCTATGCCTTTCATCTGGCCTCTGGGTTTTCCTTCAGATAGTGTGTAAGCTATTCGGTATGGTCACGCGGGCATGGGAATACAAAAGGTTTTATGAGGATAGTACGTATGCTAAATCATGTCCAACTCTTTGAAACCCTGTGGACTGTAGCCCACCAGGCTCTTCTGTCCATGGGATTCTCCAGGCAAGAATACTGGAGTGGGTTGCCATGCCCTCCTCCAGGGGATCTCCCCAACCCAGGGATCAAGCCTGGGTTGATCTCCTGCGTTGGCAGGTGGGTTCTTTACCACTAGCACCACCTGGCAAGGACTGGGGTCCATAAAATGACCCGGTGTTCCCATCCAGGTGGTGAGTTTCTTTTTTGCAGCAGCCCAGACTTTCTTTGTGTTTCCTCTCTCTGACCACTGCCTCGCTTCTCCCTCCTCCCCCACCCAAAGACCTCACAGAGCAGAATGGTCCCTATGTCAGCCAGGGAGTTGGACTTGGGAGATGTTTTCAGAGCATCGGACCAGAGAGGAGGGGAAGGTCAGAGTGGCCAGATAAGGTTCCAAGAGTGCATGTGTACCATCTGTGGGGC
This sequence comes from Redunca redunca, assembly GCA_006410935.1. Lineage (NCBI taxonomy): Eukaryota > Metazoa > Chordata > Mammalia > Artiodactyla > Bovidae > Redunca > Redunca redunca. The sequence goes on from SJYQ01000680.1 coordinate 1,575,484, forward strand.
AGAAAAAGAATTCTTACTGGGCTCTCTTTCCCTGTTTTAAAATATTGGCCCCTTTCCCATCTCATTTTTTTTTCCCTTCCAGAGCTCTTGCATAAGCCAGCTATAAATACATTCTTAAAGCCTTATGTTTCATGCCTCTTAGATGTTCCCAGAAATTAGTTTTCACTTGGGCAGGGAGGAAGCTGTGAGGTTGTTCTCTGATCTCTCAAATCTTCCAGAATTGTCGCCTTTATTGCACAGAGCTAATGGGCTTGGAACAGAATTATGTCTTCAGTCGCATGACTCAGAATCTCAGGGTGATGTGGAATGCGTTGCTGTTTCCTCTCATTTCAGTTTGAATCAGAAACTGCAACTAGAACAGGAGAAGCTCAGTTCTGATTATAATAAGTTGAAAATAGAGGACCAAGAGAGAGAAATGAAACTGGAAAAGCTCTTGTGAGTACGCTTTAAATATTTCCCCTGTTTTCTCTCATCCCCATGAAATCTCCGCCAGTCCACATTGGTGATTCAGGTACCAAGATATTCAGGTTAGGTTGGGCTAATTTAAAAACAGACCCTGAGTTGGTGAGTTGGTTTGTTTTGTTGATTTATCTGCAGATGCATGGTGTCTGTGAGAATCTCTGATGCCCCTTTGGTGGTTCATGGTTCCTTTCTGTTTTATAGATTGCTCAATGATAAAAGGGAACAAGCCAGAGAGGACCTCAAAGGGCTGGAGGAGACAGTGGTATGTTGACGTGTTTCCCAACTCACTTTAGTCTCAAAGACCAGATTAATTTATGATCTTTTGAATTTGTTTCTTCTAAAATTTTATCTGTGCATGCCTTTCTTGAGTATCATTTTAAACATAAAACTTCCTATGGAAACATGAGAGCTGTAGAATTTATTCCCTAGGTCTTGACATAGTGACTAACCATCCAACCATCCTTAGGAGTATAACCCTGGAGTCCTGATGAGATTTAAACTCAACTCAGCGTCTGGAATTTTGCCGCCTCTTGCACATTGTGCTTACTTCCATTCAACAATCAGTGGATATTTGTTGAGCACCTGCTAAGGACTGTTTCTTTTAGATGCTTGGGTTGCATCAATACACAGCAGAGAAGAGGGTGGCCTTGTGAAGCTGTCCTTCACTTGGGGAAGACAGACAGTGAGCAATAAGGAAGTAGATCGTGGTCTCCATTAGATGGTTATAGAAAGGGCACAGGATACTGGCTGGGGGAGGCCCCACTGGGGAGTAACGTTTGAGCAGGAGCTTAAATAGGAAAACGAAGGAGCCGTGGGATATCTGGAGGAGGAGCCTGTGCCAAGGCCCGGAGGTCAGCCCACGATCCACATTTGGGGAGCAGCAGGGAGATCAGTCAGTCTGTGGCCAAGAGGAGAGGCAGGGTAGGAGGCAGGCACAGAGAGGTCAAGACAGAAGAGGGGCCAGGCCAGATTCGGCCTTGAGACCTGCAGGGTTTGTGGCGGAGGAGTGGCAGGTCCACTTCCCTTTGGAAGAAGGGCTCACCGTGTGAGACCCTGATTGCTTTGCTCTGTCCTACATCTGAATTCATTGGGCTTGTCTCCTGGGCTGCTTCTGTTTTATTTGCCCTTGGGGATGGCTGCCTGGTACCAAGGGCTCTCAAGAGCCCTTTCAGAGTGCCATACAGCCTGTGTTTGAAGACAGACATCCCGACATAGTTTCTGAATCTGGTGAAAACACATCCAGTCATTGCACATGACATGTTGTTTAGATATAGGCAAGCATACTGGTTCCATCCATATGTCATATGAACTACTAAGGGACTGAACCTGAATCCAGGAATTCGGTGACCCCAGACTGGAAGTAGGTGGTTGATCAGGGCTGGACCTGAGGCTGTGCGTGGGCCCCTGGGTGAGAGTTGGCTACTCCTCAAGGCTGGATGGGGGCTCTAAGGGCACAAACCGTTCAGGACAGAAGTAGAATGACTGTTGAGAAAGTCTGGCCTCTTGAGCCTGGTGGAGAAGACAGTGGACAGAGCAGCTGGAGGGGCAACCGAAATGAAGCCATGAAGTTGCTTTATCTATGTCTGTTTTCCTGGAGAAGTGATATTCATAATCATAAATAGTATATAACAATTCAGAAAAATATTGACCATTAAAATGTTCCTATATTCTCACCAGTCGGAGGTCAGTATTTCAGTATCTTCCTTTACACTCACGTACTCTCTCTCTCAGTCTGTCACCTAGCATACCTTTCATGCTCACACCCAGAAACTCACTGTTGACCTCTCTCCCTCTCGTGGTCTTACCCACACTTGGGCATAATCGCTTGTTCTCACTCACTCACACGTCTTCACATACACTCACACCCACAGGTCCCCACTATCCCATGCTCATGCCTGGATTCATCCACTCACAAGCTCTTACACACTCAGCACATCCCCATCACATGCTGACACACACATGCACAGACACCCGTGGCCGTCCGCACGCTCTCACTGGTACACTCTCACTTCTGCTCATTCACTCTCATAATCCCCCTCATGTCCACTCTCAGACACTCACTCCACATACTCTCTCTCCCAGACTCAAAAGATTTCTCTCTTTTATACTTATACTTACTTGTGAGCATGTTATTTTGCTCTGTTGACTGCATTTATTTCTGTGTGTGTGTGTGTGTGTGTGCGCGCTCAGCTTGTGGAATCTTAGTTCCTCAACCGAGGATCGAACCTGTGCCCCTGCAATGGAAGCGTGCTGTCCTGACCGCTGGGCCACCAGGGAATTTGCTTGAATATGTTTTTAACAACACATTTTCTTCACTAGCCTCCTCAGATACACTGGTTCTCCCTGCCACACCTACATTCCTACCCTTGCATCCATTCCCCACCCCACCCCCCACACCATACAAACACTCAGACACTCAGTCCCTCACACGTGGACAGACCCACCAATACAGCCCCCCACGAGCTCTCGCTCTTCGTCCACATACACGCACACACATCACACACGAACATTTCAGTCCCCACACTGGAGCCCCGCAGTCTATGCCAGTCTAGACGCGGGTGTTACTACTTACCCTTCCGTCACATCTTCCCCACACTGTCAGTGTTCCTCAGAGGTGGCTCACTCACTGTCTTTGGCTGACCCTTCCTGATCCTTCCTCAGCTCAAGCCGCTCAGCCTCCTGGAGTGTCGGGGAAAGGTCAGGGTGGGACCTGCCATGAGGGACCAAGGTCTGTAAAGCCCACTCCAGGGGCGACATTTGGGAAGGCCAGCTGGCCGGTGGGACGTCTCTGGGACCCCAGGCAGCCCTCTGGCTTAACCAGGACACTTCGTGTGGACTCTGGGGCCAGACCCCCTCCTCCCTCGGCATTGGTGAACCTTGTGTCTCCACCGCTCCGGCCCCACCCTTGCTGTGACAGGAAGCTGAGCCCTGACTTTTACATGGAGGGGCAGCACCTGTGCTAGGAGAGACCTGAAGGAAAGCAGTCGGGGTGGAGGAAGAAATAATGCACGTGATGGAGGAAAATTCATGGCCCCAGGAAGCCAAATGGGAGTTGCCTAAGCATACACATGTGGGCTCTCAACCATCTCCAAGGCCTGAACCGCCTGTGTTAAACTGTTTATAGAAGTTACCTGAGACCAAACAAGAATGAGAGGAAGCCACCAAGCTCAGGACTCTGGATTGTTTGGTGTTTGCCCCTGAAGAATCACCTGGCCCTTTGACAAGGCACCTAGGTCTTCTCTTCTCATTTCCCTGTGGGGTGCTGGTGTTTTTCATGGAAAGTATTTTCTGTGATTATAGTTCAGTCATTAATCCACTACCTGAAGCAGGGAGAGCTCGCAGAGCAGAGGGCCAGGATTGAGCTCCCGGGGACAGAGGCGCAGACAGCGCGGCTGTGTCACTGACGGCGTGGCGCTGTCCCCCCACCGCCCCCACCTGCCAGCTGGCGGCTCTGCCCCAGACGTGCGTGCACTGTGTCCACGGCGTTCCCAGCAGCAGGCCCGCTGGGCCTACTGCAGAAAGTAATTTGCCTCATGTGAGGAGGCAATTGACTTTAGGTGCTTTTTATTTCAGCACTGTTATGGAATTGGACCCAGTAATAAGACCTAAAATTAACATAGAACCTTTATTCCCAGAAGCTTATTGTTTCCATGGCTTTGGAGCCTGTTTTGTCCTTTTTTCTGTGAGCTGTTAGTTCCATCCCTTGACATTCTGTGTGAGAGTAGGTCACTTTTAACAAATTGAAAAATACAAATGCGAGTGTATTTCTCTCCTCATAGGAAAATATTTTTCACAGAACTGGTTGTAGGTCTTGTGGTGAATACATGGAGACTTAAATGGAAGGAAACATTTAGGTTTTCTGACTTTGTTAACAAAGGGCACCAGGTTTGACTCAGACCTTTGTCTTAGCAATCTAATTCCTAAGTGTTCATTAGTAGAAAATAATCCAAAATTAAGGGGGAAAAAAATGCTCCCAAGAAGTTAACTATAGGAAAGTTATAGCAACAACAAAAGGAAACAGCAAAAGCCCAATGAAGAAATAGCTGCCAACTATGAAGCATCAATAAAGTAATACTAGATAATATTTATTGAACACTTACTATGTGCCAGAGACCGTTTAAGAGTTTTATAAGAATAATCTCATTTAATCTTGATAACAACAACTATGAGGCAACTCCTGTTTTTATCCTCATGTTATAAATAAGAAAGCACAGGAAGGTTAGATACTTTGCCCAGGGTCACTAGGTGGAATGTCCATTAGCTCAGTGATATGAGGCAAAAAAAAGTCTATAGACCAGGGCCAGAGGGGCGTGGAAACATGAAAAATGTTGGTCAGCTCGGGTGGGAGAAATTGCGGCTAACTTTTCATTAAAATTTGTTGGCATTTTGTATACACCAATAAATTAGAGTGAAAAAAGAGTCCATTCTGTTATAACATAACTCACTAGGAATTTTTATGGGAAAGCTTTCAAGTTTTCATGGTTAAAAGGGAGGAAAAAGGTTCTATTTAAAACAGAGCAAATGATCAGTCTTCGGTCTAGTTTCCGTGTCTTTGTTTGAGTTCCCAGGCTCTGTGCCTTGGGGTAGCCCTGGGAAGATGCTGGGTGGAGCAGGAGAGCATGAGGGTGGGCAGGTCACAGGAAGCGGAGGGTCCCATGGCCTTGACAGGCGGCTTGCAGAGCTTTGTGGAGGCAGCTGGGGTTGATGGTCTGGTGCCAGTGCTATCATAAATTTGTGCCCTCACTTAAGTGGTGTTTTAACGATCTTCTCTTCCAGTCTCGAGAACTCCAGACTCTGCATAACCTCCGTAAACTCTTTGTCCAGGATCTGACTGCGCGGGTTAAAAAAGTGAGTTCTAATTCATGTGAATGGGATTGAGGAGAAACGAAAAGCTGGCCAGAAAGAATCATTTTCAGTTGCTTAAATCATTATCACTTGCTTAAATCCTAGCTGGTGATGCTTAAAAATTACTTCATACCAGAGAATGTGATTAAAAGAATGTGCCAGAGGGGGAAAAATACTTGGGAACATTTTTCCATCTGACTTTTCGTTCCTAGTGAAAGGAAGCTATCAACCTTTCTTTGGCCTTTATTTCAAAGGAACACATATTTATCTGGTTGCAGTGTGAAAACCTCTGAGTGACGCAGGGAAAACCCAGAGGGCTCTCAATAGACAGCATGGCCCTTAGCCTGGTGTGAATGATGCCAGGAACCTGGAAACACCAGGGGCTAGACCCTCCTGTTTCCCTGTTAGGCTGTGAGGGGCCAGGCCAGAGTGTATGAAGCACTTTAACATCACGTGTCTTGCCTCCTGTCCCCCACAGCCACGTAATTGGTCCTTTGTGTTCTGTTTTACGGTTGTGGGAATGGGCTCCGCTGACCTGAGATCACAGAGCTGGGGAGAGCCAGAGATAGGACTGAAATCCAGGTCGGTGTGACTTCTGAGTCTGAGCATTTTGTGCCACATGTAGTGGTGATCTCGGGGAATTCCGAATGGCGAACCCCCAGAGCAGTTAGCAGAGGTCTCAGGAGGGAGGAGGGAGAAGCAGCAAGGAGGCTTTTGAAAAAGTGATGGATGAGGAGCAGTGAGCATACCCAGAGGTAATAGGATGGACAGAGGTGTATTTAAGTGTGTGCATGGGGGTCTGTGTGCAGGAGCCAGGGAAAAGAGATAAAGTATATTATTTAAGGGGAAAAAAAGAGGAGGTGGTTCATAGGGTCAGATCTGAGAGGATAGAAATGATAGCATAGAAGAGTATATATGGCTTGGTAAATGGAAGGGACACACTTTCTCAGAGAGGAGAAGTGGAGAAACCAGACATTAGCAGCGAAATATATGACAGGGGAAGAGATACATTCAACGACTCTGACTTTCTCAGTTAATGTGGAGAAGGAGGAAGAGAATGGGGAGCCCATGGAGGCTGGAGGAGGCTCGGGCAGCTGTGAGGGATTTTCTGGAGATAAGCAAAAGGATGCTGAGCAGTGGAGGGAGTCTCCAGATGAGGTTCAGAGCATGGATCTGCCTTGGCACTTAGCAGCATGATTCTAGCGAGCTTGGAGGGCTGGAAATCAAAATAAGGAAAGAGGGTGGAGAATGATGGCAGATTTCAAGGCCTGAGTGGCAGGGGTCAGGAAGGTGGGTAGTGACCACAGTCATCAACATAGACATGGTCAGAGGACCTGGATCGGGGAGTAAAGAAAGGCCAGAGCAGAGAGGTGATGAAAACGGAGACTAGAGAGGTTATGCTAAGAACTGAAAAGACTCAGCTGGGGGGAGGAAGTATTCCAAGGAGGATGCAGAGCTTGGGACCAGACTTCATGATGTAAGACTCTCTGGGGAGGATCTGCTCTTAGACCAGTGGTTCTCAAAGTGTGGTCACCTGGCCAGCAGCACTCACATCACATAAGAACTTGCTGGGTGTGCAGATTCTCAGACCCACCCTGGATCCACTGACTCAGAGACTGGGGTGAGTGAAGGTCGCTCATCGGGTCTGACTTTCTGCGGCCCCATGGACTATACAGTCCATGGCATTCTCCAGGCCAGAATACAGAAGTGGGTAGCCTATCCCTTCTCCAGCGGATCTTCCGAACCCAGGAATCGAACCGGGGTCTCCTGCATTGCAGGCAGATTCTTTACCAACTGAGCTATCAGGGATGGCCCTAGAGCTTGGGACCAGACCAAAGACTAGGGTGGGGCCCAGCAATCTGAGTTTTAACAAACCTTCTGGGTTTAAGAGCCTTGGATTTAGACCCAGGAGACAGGTTTGAGATGCTCGTGTGGCCACCACCTCTCAGAAAGAGTGATGATATCTTTTGTAATCGGACAAAATAAGCATGCTTTGCTATTTTTAGACTCCAGGATGTGTTTGTATATGTATTTCTTAACTTATGTGGCCACTCAGCATGGAAATATTGGGAGAACAGTGCTTTTGTTAATCTCAAGATCTGATAAATTTCGAGTGTCAATCCAGCACAGCACACAGATGCCTTGACTGGTCTGGGATGGATTCATTAAATAATCTCATGTAATTGAAGGCTGAAGGGACAAGCAGAGACCATGGAGACTGCCCAGTGGGACCACAGACACTTTCCCGCAGCTTGATGACTCATTATCTCACTTGTGATGTTTTGAAATCAAATTTAGGTCTTGGGCTTATGTTTTCCTATTAGTTCTTCTTAATGAGTTTTGAACACTTCCTTTTGAAAAGAAAAGTGTCTGTTCACCTACCTGCAAGGGAGAGGTATATTCACAAAGAGAACTGTATCTAATCTGTATCTTTCAAAAGTAGATTGCAATATTTTTGGTCAGCTGTCTAAAAAATAGCATGTTTGATACCGATCAAGGGAATTAATTGGGAAGACTGTTGAGTCTCAACTTCTAGAAGCTCTATTTTCATTTTCAGAATAAACCTTTAGTAGGATCAGGGACTTCTTCCCAAAGATATTTAGAATGGCTCTTCCGCATGATGCTGGGGCTGCGGGTGGGCAGTTTGGAGGCTGATTCTGCTGACCCCTTGTGTTGATGCAGAGTGTAGAGCTGGACAGTGACGATGGAGGAGGCAGTGCTGCCCAGAAGCAGAAAATTTCCTTCCTGGAGAATAACCTGGAGCAGCTCACCAAGGTTCACAAACAGGTAGGAGGGTTGTGCCAGCTTGCCCCGCTTCTCCTTCTCTCCTGGAAAGGAGACACGCTGCATTTGGCTCCACTGAGGGAGGAGCTCTGATACAGAAGGTAAAAGGACCACAACGTCACCAGAGAACATCAGCGTCAGAAGGGACCTTGAACTCTTAGTCTTCAGTGACTCTCTTTGTATATAAAATACTTTCTTTGAAGGAAGCCAAATATAAAGAATTGAGTGTGAGCTCTCTGGGGTTTGGGGAGCAGGGTGTTCAGTCGTGTCTTTTCGCTCTGCCTCCCTTTCCAGCCTCTGAGCCCAGCTGGCCTCGGTGTGTCCCATGATGCTTTTGAGGATACTCTGTGGACCCAAAGGCTCCACAGAACACAAAGCAGAGGACACTGAGTTGGTTCAGGCTTCCTGTTAATAGAGACGAGAAACAGACTAGGAGGGGAAGCCACTGGCTTCATCCCACAGGTGGGAGAACTGGGGCCAACACCAGACCCCTTTCTGCTTGCTCTGTTTCTTGGGCATCCTCTCAGGTTCCCGCGACACCCTGGAGTTTGTTCAGAGCGACAGAGAGCAATAACCGTGTGCAAACCCACTGATGATTCAGGCAGGTTGTTTGTCTCCTTTCTCTTTATTTTTCAAAATTTGCTTCTAATTGAAAGATAATTGCTTCACCGTATTGTGCTGGTTTCTGTCATACATCAACATGAATGAGCCATAGGTAGACCCATGTCCCCTTCCTCTTGGCCCTCTCCCTTCTGTTTAAATGCGGAAATGTTCATGATGGTTTCCCCTAAATCCTCAAATTTGGGATCTGAAAAAAATGGTTCAGCTTTGCAATGGACCACATACTCTAGGGGATGTCATTTCTCTTTGACTTGTTACATGCTCTTCAACGTTACTGATGATGGCACTTTTGCCCAAAGGGAGGATGACAGATTCAACGTAGTTGAAGTCATTCAAGCAAATTGTTGAAGAGAAACAGAAAAGCAGAAACTGCTGGGGACTTGAAATTGAGTCCTGAGATTCATTAATTATTTTATTCATGAATTCAGTGAATATTTATTAAAAACCTACTCTGTACCTGGCACTGGGGCTGGGACTGGGTGGGGAGATAGGGGTAAAGAAAACAGGTGTGGACCTAGCAATAGTTCAACCCATATAGCACTCCTGATTTTCAAACATTTCCTGACCCACTCGCATTTCCACAATGGTCCTTTTATGTAGTATGTGGACTTAATAGTGTTTGAATGACTCATACCTGGTCAGATGACCAGGAAATAACAGAACTGGCTTTTGGCCCATCCTTAACCTCGGGTGAGTCTGTTCCTTCTGAATTGAGAGTCTTGGATCATAAAGAATGAGCAGTATTCCTGAGTTACGTAGACCCTGGGTACACTCCAAACCTTGTGCTGGTGTGGACAACGTGTCCTCTCTGAAGGAGGCCTTCAGAGAGCTCGAGAACATGAATGCCTTTCAAGAACATGTTTGAACTGGCCTCACGTTTCTTAGCTTTCACATGCCAATGTCGGAGTAGTCAATTTTCTCCTGCAAGTTCCCCCTCACCCCTCAAACAAAAGAGGAAGCAAATCCCACCCAAGCCTGAATGTTTCCCACAGTTGGAAATGGCTTCTAATTCTAGCCTACTCCCCTCTCCACTTTCTCCAAACTGTGGATACTGTGTTTGGCAAATCTGAATCTCAGGATGTGGGATTTTTATTCCCCTCGGGTGCTCCCAGAGTTTATGGTCTCATGCACTTTCCAGAACAACCTGGCCGGGGGTGGCAGTTCCAACTGCTCCTCTGCGGCCTTCTCAGCCCCCAGCACAGGGTCTGCTGCTCCTGCTCCCCTTCCGCTAACTCCCCAGCTCTCCCTTCCCTGCAGCTGGTCCGGGACAATGCAGACCTGCGCTGTGAGCTGCCCAAGCTGGAGAAGCGCCTGCGCGCCACGGCCGAGCGCGTGAAGGCGCTGGAGAGCGCGCTGAAGGAGGCCAAGGAGAACGCCATGCGGGACCGCAAGCGCTACCAGCAGGAGGTGGACCGCATCAAGGAGGCCGTGCGGGCCAAGAACATGGCCAGGAGGGCTCACTCGGCCCAGATCGGTACGTGCGCCTGCACCCGGGCCCTTGATATAAGGCGAGGGCTCCACGGGCCAGATGCCCTGTGCAGGCCAGCCGGGGCCTCCTAGTACCCGGCGTCCATCCTGGGAAGATGGGATCGCCAGACACGCGCTTTCTTGAGATTCCAGAGGACATGGTGATCTTCAAAATTACCGAGCTGAGCAAAGAAGCCAGCCAGCCCTGGCTGCAGGCAGAGGGGTTTGGCTGTAAACAGAGGTACACTCTCCCAGAGATACCAGAGTATAGGGCTTGCTCAGCAAAGCCTGCAGGCCCCTTGTGGTTTGCACCTGGCAGAACCATGAAGGAGCTGCATGTAGCTAGAAGCCTCAGGGAGAGTCTCTTGCAAGTACAGGTCTGGAAATACCCTGGAGAGAGCCAGGCCTGGCATCAGTGAGGGCATGGGGGGTTGGACATCTAGCCCCTTCCATGCCTGGATTTGGATGTTCTACCTGCAAAGACTAAGAGTGTGGCTGTTGAGTCATAGTTCCTGGGATAGAGCCATAGGAGGAAAAAAGAGATTTAGGGATGTTCTCTAGAGAGCATTTTTTTCTTCTTCTTAGATGGAAATATCTCCAATAATATGTAATAATACTTCTTATCAGATACTGCTCTGCAGATGTTTGGGAAACCAGCAATTCCTTGTTTCTAGTTTTAAGATCACAGATTAGTGCTTCACTGTGTTTATTGGATTTTTATATCCTTGGAAAACCTCCTGAAACCTGTGGACCTCTTCCCCTGAAAATGCATCATAGACAGAATTCTGCATCCAGTTTTAGAGAGATGCTGTTGGAACTCATCGGGACCTACATATCTGCCTCAGATAAAACTAAAAGTCTAAAAAAAAAAAACAAAAAACTGAAAGTCTGTTGTCTCTAATTTTCATTAATCAGAATTGAAGTAATTGATAAATAAGGTCTCTTTGTCCGCTGAATATTGGGTGGCTTGGGTTAGCTAAGTGTGCTAATAGAAAGGCAAACCTCCTGTCTTCAGAAAAGTCTGGTGGCTGATAAGAATTGCAACGTTGATGAGAAGATTGTGCCTCTTGGTTTTTGCATGTGACCAGGAGGTATCTGGATGCAGCTGTGTAAGCCCTTTTCTGAATGTCTCTTCTCTCTTTTCTGTCGGTTGGACACAGCCAAGCCCATCCGCCCTGGACACTACCCTGCATCATCTCCAACGGCGGTCCACGCCATCCGAGGGGGAGGAGGCGGCTCTTCAAACTCCACTCACCACCAGAAATAAATATGAAGTGAGTCCCTGGTGTCGGGTGGCTTCTGTCCGGGGCAACACCAGGGGCTCTCCTCGCCTCTGCCAGGAGCTCGGCTCCACGTGTGTAGACAGCTCAGCTCCGCCCAGCAAATGACCTGGGGCTTCAGGTTACTGGGGGCCTGCGTTTAGCCCCAGCTCAGGCCTTCGGGTCTTCCAGCTCAGGCCACCTGGTGCTGGGCCCCTCTGGGGGTGGGGAGGGCGTGGAGAATGAGTCACACCAGCCTCCTTTTGTCTGTGGGACTCCCCTCTGTAGCTGGCATCCTCAATGGCATTACCTGTTTGTCAGGTGCTTTCTGCCCAGAGCAGGCCAACATGGGTGGTTGCTGTAAGTCTCAGGAACCGAACCTAAGAAAGAGCCAGATAATTGAAAGTCACCTGTTCATAATTACTATCTGAACTCAACAAATGGGGTTTTAAAGAATTGTGCAAATTTCCATCTAGCTAAGTCTGGACCACTTTTTTTCTTTGAGATGCTGGTCTGAAAACTGCTCTTCCCACAATCCACATGCCTGACTTGGCTGTACCATGTCAGCACAAAGGAAAAAGTTGTGTGCTTGAGAAAAGAGGGGGCAGTACAGGCCTGTCCTCTTGTGCTTGAGGGAAAGAGTTTACTGGCTGGGCAGGGCAGAGACAGCTTGGTGGCCAGAAAACTCTGTTTAGAGAAACTGACTTCATGCCAGTAACCTATAGATGGGAAGAGGTGGCTCCTAATGCTGACCGTGGAGTCTGAACCCTCACTAGGAAAGCTTGCAAAACGGGTGAGCTTGGTGACAGAACTTCCGTGATCGGGGCAAGTCAAGAAAGAGTGGGTCCGCATCTAGCCTTCCCTGATAGCTCAGTACCAACTGAGGATCCACCTGAAATGCAAGAGACCCTGGTTCCATCCCTGGGTTGGGAAGATCCCCTGGAGAAGGGAAAGGCTACCTACTCCAGTATTCTGACCTGGAAAATTCTGTAGGATAGCAGAGTTGGACCAAGTGACTTTCACTCTCACTTCAAGGCAGGTGAAGATGAAGGGCTGGAGCCTCACAGGCTACGACAGTATTGTTAAGGCTCAGACGAAACTTCTAAGGAGGAAGCTTTCGCATGCCTGCCCCAGGAGCATGTCAGGGAGCAGGACACACCATGCCCATGGCAGGCAGGGCGCCCTCCATCTTCTGCTATATCCTGGAAGGGTGGATGGGAAATTATCCTGGTGATGGGTCACCCTATTCAGATGTGATCTCTGCTTTTAATCAGAAGTGAAGGCAACCCACTCCAGTGTTCTTGCCTGGAAAATCCCTGGACAGAGGAGCCTGGCGGGCTACACTCCCTGGGTTGCAGAGTCGCACATGACTGAGTGACTAAACAACAAAGTAAAACTGGATGTTAAAAAATTGGTTTTGACTGCATCTTGCTGGTGTTGGGGTTGACACTTGAAGGGAGCTGTGAGAGCAAATGGGCAACTTAGTACAGAAAGCCTAACAGGGCCTCTCGACCTTTGGTGAGCGTCAGCAGCACCATCACCCAGAGACCCAGGCTCCTTGAAGTAGCGCAGGGTTTGGACCTTCATGTTTTCACCAAGTACCCCAGGTGACTTTGCTGCCTGCATGCTACCAATTCAGTCCTGTCCGACTCTTTGCGACCCCATGGACTATAGCCGGCCAGGCTCCTCTGTCCATGGGATTCTCCAGGCAAGAATACTGGAGTGGGTGGCCGTTTCCTCCTCCAGGGGATCTTCCCGACCCAGGGATCAAACCCTTGTCTCTTGTGTCTCCTGCATTGGCAGGAGGGTTCATTACCACTCACACCACCTGGGAAGCCTTTGAGACCTGGAGCCAAAAGTATCCGGAAGTGGCTTATACGGGATGCACGTTTATTCTCTGTCTCATAAAGGACATTTGAGGGTGGTCTGCCAATGGCTGGGGGAACTGTACAGTGACAGACTTTGGCTCCCTGTCCTCAGCAAGTACCCCCCTTCCTCACGGTCACCTAAGTGACTTCTGCAGTCCTAACTGCAGTGCCTGTGCTCCGTGTTAATGTATCATATTTGTTTTTCTCTTTCTGACTTACTTTGCTCTGCATGACAGACTCCGGGTCGATCCATGTCTCTACAAATGGCCAAGTTTCGTCCCTTTTTATGGCTGAGTAATATTCCATTGTATATGCATACCATATCTTCTTTATCCATTCCTCCGTGGATGGACATTTAGCCTGTGTGCTGTGTTAAGCAAGCAGAGAGAGCAGCTGGGGAGAGGCGGAAGCAGCTCATGCCATTGAATCAGCTTCCTTTAAGTTGCCCTTTCAGAGGTGCCATCCAGCTCCAGTGCCTGCACCCCTCTGACACAACTGAGCCACACGTGATCACAGTTGCTTCAGGGGAGGCTGGAGAAGGTGGTCTTCGGCTGGGCCCATCACTGCCCCAGATAAGAGTAGTGTTCTCTTGCCTGGAACGATGAGACGGATGTTAGATAGGCAGCCAGCACTCTGGTTGTTCTTTTATTAAAATTTTGTTTGGCTGTGCTGGGTCTTAGTTGTGTATGGGATCTTAGTTCTCTGACCAGGGATCAATCCCTGGCCCCCTGAATTGGGAATGTGGGGTGTTACCCACGGGGCCGCCAGCACAGTGCCCCCAGCACTCTGTTTATTGAACACCCTCTGCAGCAGCTCTGTGCAAGATGCAATATCTCTGTTACCCCTTTGGTGGAAGCATTGTGTTGATGTGTGTACTTGGCTCCAGCAAGCTCCTAAGGAATACACCAGCCCAGGGATTCTGGCTTCAGAGACTGCTCAGTGGAAGGCCCCCCTCCTCGGGCACTCCCAGAAAGGCCCGTGAGCCCCACTGTAATGTAAGATACATACAGCCATACAGTGACCAGCCATCACCCCAGCCGGAAAGTCTCAAAGTCCTGAGACTTTCCAGACCTTCAAAGTGTAGACGCACCCTCACCCAGCATGGTGATTCATTTCTCTTGTTTCTAACTCAAAGTGCTGAGAGTGGTTTTGATGATTTTATCTGAAATTGGAACCTTCTCCACCCACCTTATTATCTATTCGTATGATTCCCATGGCTGAGTGTTCTCACGTCACCAAACAGACACCATGCAAGTGTCAGGGTGGCATAGGGGTTAAGGGGCTCGACTTTGGACAGAGACCTGGGTCAGGTGTCAGGCCTTTCACGTTCTTAATCTCAGAGTCAGTCTTCTCATCTGTGAGATGGGATCTGAGAGCCAGTCTTCTCATCTGTGAGACGGGGAGAGTCCTTTCCCTGGACACTGCAGTGATTTGAGGGCTAAATGGGGTCATGCTTCTGAGCGGCTTGGTACATAACGAGTGCTCAACAAAATGGCAGCTGTGGGAGAGGTGAGCAGGGCAAGCTTGGCACAAGGTGGGTGGTTAACGAATGCTGCTTTACGTTATCTTCTAATTCTCCTAAGCTGTTGCAAAACAGTTTTTAGTCTCTGTAGCAATAGATTATAACCACTAAGTGGAGAAGGCTTGATGTCTGAGTATCCTGTTTGGTGCTGTGACCAGATATATCCCAATATTATAAACAACAACATTGACTATTTTTATGAAAATAATTGGGCATTGGTTAGTGGAGTTGAAAAAAAAAAGGATGATAATCAATGGAGTAAGGAATTACAATTGGAGCTGAGGAAATGCTGATTAAAAATAAGCTTATTTAAAATAATAATTGGAGGAAATTCCCTGGCAATCAGTGGGTAGGACTCTGTTCACTCTCTGCTGAGGGCCTGGGTTTAGTCCTTGGTCGGGGAACTGAGATCCCACAAGCCTCACAGCATGGCTTAAAAAATAGAAATATGGAATTCATTTATTAGGTGGATCAAAACCTTTTTGAGATAATCTTTTTTGGGTTTTCCTGGTGGCATTGCAGGTAAAGAATCCGCCTGCAATGCAAGAGATGCGGAATCTATCCTAAGGTCAGGAAGATCCCCTGGAGAAGGGAATGGCTACCCACTCCAGTATTCTTGCCTGGAGAATCCCATGGACAGATGAGTCTGGTGGGCTACAGTCTATGGGGTCGCAGAGAGTTGGACACGACTGAATGACTGACACTCTGCTCTTTGGATGCTTGTTCTGAAGTGTGTCTGTCCTGTAGCAATGGTCTCAGCTGCTGATCTTCCCAGCCCTCCTGTTGGAGCCAGAATGGCACCTTCATACTCAGGCAGCATCTGGGTCCCTTTGGGATTTCTTTCTGCTTCATTTCAGGATGCAGAGAATATAGTCACAATGCATCTCTGGGTTTATGCTCAAAGTTTCAGAGCCATCGAAGAGGCCACTGTGTGGAAATCAAAAGAACCCAGGACAGTGCCAGCTTTGATCTCATGTTAAAGTCTGGGGGCCAGAGCTGCCTCAGCAGGATGGGGACCATCTTTTTCAAGCTCCAAAGCTGGACAGGGGGCAGCATGGTGCAGCAGACTGAGGATACGGGGTATGGAATTGGCCACATGTGGGTTCCAGCCCTGGCCTTGGCTCTCTTCTTTTGTGACATTGGGCAAGTTGCTTGATTTCTTTTAGCCTCAATTTCTTTATCTGCCAAATGGGATCAGGCATTTTATACTTGCTCCGTACTTGGTTTAACAGTAGAGAGACAAAGGCTCTGTTCTTGTGTGCTGACATACTTGTCGGGGAGAGAGAGCAGATAAAGAAGGTAACTGCAAATAGTGGTCAGTGTTCTGAAGAAAATAAGAACAGCTTAATGAAATAGAGATTACGGAGACTTACTTAGGAGTGGGGGTGACCTTTGAGCTGGGAACTAGGTGATGAGAAATGCCATCCCCATGGCGATGTGTGCACAGACACTCCCTGGAAGGTGGGTCCAGACTGCAGCACGTTTGAGGAACCACAGGAAGGCTGATAAGGCTGGAGCACAGAGAACAGGGGTTCAGTTCAGTTCAGTTCAGTCGCTCAGTCGTGTCTGAGAACAGGGGAGAGTATCATAATTTGGGGAGGGAGATGGAACCAGATAAATTGAGATTGAGGTGAGCAGTTTAGAGTGTAAGCTAAGCCTGGGGTTCACTGGGGCCTTTGGGCCTGGGAGTGATGGGATGGGTTCATGACTAGGAAAGGTCTGCGAGAGCTGGACTTTGTAAAGAGGATAGGGATCGGGTGAGAGTAAGTGCGGGGGACTCCCCTGGGGGTACTATTGTGGATGTCCACTTGGGCGGGTAGCAGGGGGAGTAGCCCTGAGCTAGGTGGCAGTAGAAAGTGGTCAGAGTTGGCCTGTGTTGGAGAGCTGAGGGTGGAAGGGTGAGGAGGAGGGGTAGATGGGAATCAAAGGTGGTTCCTGGGCTGGGGCCCTAGCAACCAGGTAAATATTGGTACCTTTTAGCAGTGACTTGGAAAATTGAGCAATGCAGGTTTTATGGAAAAGAGAGCTTGATGGATCATGAGATTCCTCTTAGACAACTCAGCCTAGCTCACTGTCAGGCCGCTATGCTGAGTAGGCAGAAACCTGCAAGTGCAGGCGAGAGGTCAGGGCTCAGGTCATAAAGAGTTATGGCCTGTGGATTGTGACCACACGTCCAGGAGGTCACCTGGAGAAAGGGTGCACAGAGGCAGAGAGTGAGGAGGGTTTGACCAGATCTGGGGACTGGCCAACAGAAAGGGCAGAGAAAGGAGGTAGCAGCAATAAAGGGGCCTGAGGAGGAGAACGTTAGGTTCAGGGAGGCAGAGTGAAGCCCTGGCTCCTAAGGGAAGGTGGTCAGCTGCGCTGAAGGCTGCTCAGAGCTCCAGGGAGATGACCACAGAGACTGATGGTGATTGGAAGCCTGAGGGCAGAAACCTCAGCTTTAGCACAAGGGGGCAGCATGGAGCAGAGTGTCGGGGTGGGGAAATAGAGTCAGTACCTGCTTGCGGCTTGGAGTTTTGTTTGAAGCAGCAGAGAAATGGAGGGATGTGAGGATAAGATGGGGTTTGCATTTAAAAATAATTTTTTTTTGGCCGAACTCCACAGCATGTGGGATCTTAGCTCTCTGACCAGGCATCGAATGTGTGCCCCCAGCAATGGACGTGCGGAGTCTTAACCACTGGACCAGGAAAGCCCTGCTTTTCTTTTTTAAGATGGCAGCTATTACAGCTTATTTATATGCTGATGGTAATAATCCAACCCAGAGGGAAATTGATAACTTCGGAGCCGGGACAATTACAGTAGAGAGTATTGGCTTCCTGTGAGGTGCTTTGGTCTGAACATAAACGAAGGGAACGCTGTAGCCAAGGCAGAATAGAAAGTTCTGGTAAATGGGGCATGCAGGGAGGTGAAAACGGAGCTCATCTTAGTGCTTGTTTTCCTGTGCAAGTAAGGCAAGTTATCTGCTGAGAAACACAGGGTTGCAGGCTGAAGAGAGGTGTGAAATAGGCCTCTTGGGTAGTGCTGAGTGCTTATTCGAGGCCCTGCGTTTAATTAAGGTAGACACCGTTTCAGTAATTGTCCAGCTGCCTGGTACCGAGGGCCCTGGAGCTGGGATTGCTTCCTTTGCGGTGCAGTGGGTACTGGTTCCAGTATGTCCACCAGATGGCGGAAGTGGGGCAGTACTGAAAGCTCGGCCGTTTTCTGAAAGGCGTTTGAGGCAGAATCCATCGTCTTTTGGTTTTCCTCTCTTATTTCTCAAATTTGAGTAGTAAATAGAGTACTTTAAAGGAAATAAAATTCTCACAGATTCCTGTAGTTAATTTAAATTATTTTATTATAGTTTTTATTTTACTTATTATTTTAGTGCAAATTAAAAAAAACAACAACACAGTGTTCACTCCTTGAACTGGTAGATGTTCTACAACTATCAAGTTGAAAAAGATTTACAAAGTAGATCTAAAAAGTCAAAAATCCAAATCACCAGCCTTTACTAAGCTTTACTAACTTAACAATGGCAGTCTTTTGCTGACAATAAAGACCAACGTGCAACGTGACTGTAGTATGTATTGCATTCGGTGGAATTCGTCATGTATGCCAAGACATGACGATTCTTTCACCCTCTTTTTCTGTTAAAAATCACTGCAGGATCACCCCTTGCTTTCAAGTCATTCTGTCTTTTCATGGCTGGAATGCCTCATCTTCCCATTGTCTGGATTGTACCTGAAGATGATAAAAGCTGTGACGAGAAGCACCAGCTTGGTTTTGGCATAAAGCAGGTGTGGGGCTGAAGTTGATTACAAGGTAGTCAGCTAGATAATCTAGAATATGCACGTATTAATGCTTCAGACTTTCTTGACAAGGAAAGCATACAGTTGAAAATATAGGGAAAATGAACCAAAGACCTCAGATGCCTTTCATTGTTGGTATAGCTGAACACTGTTATTTTGAGGACTGTACACATATTGCGTACGGTTCATGGGGTTCTCAAGGCAGGAATACTGAAGTGGTTTGCCATTCCCTTCTCCAGGGGACCACATTCTGTCAGACCTCTCCACCATGACCCGCCGTCTTGGGTGGCCCCCTCATGGCATCACTTAGTTTCACTGAGTTAGACAAGGCTGTGGTCCGTGTGATCAGATTGGCTAGTTTTCTGTGATTATGGTTTCAGCGTGTCTGCCCTCTGATGCCCTCTTGCAACACCTACCATCTTGCTTGGGTTTCTCTTACCTTGGATGTGTGGGGTATCTCTTCACGGTTGCTCCAACAATGCGCAGCCTCTGCTCCTTACCCTGGACGAGGGGTATCTCCTCACTGCCACCCCTCCTGACCTTGAACGTAGAGTAGCTCCTCTCAGCCCTCCGCACAGCCACCACACCTTGGATGTGGGGTTGCTCCTCTTAGCCCCCGCCCCTGACCTCAGGCACGTGGTAGCTCCTCTCAGCCACTGCCCCTGACTTCGGACTTAGGGTAGCTCCTCTCAGCCCCCACCCCTGACCTCAGGCACGTGGTAGCTCCTCTCAGCCACCGCCCCTGAGCTTGGTCATAGGGTAGCTCCTCTAGGCTGCTCCTGTGCCGTTGCAGCCTGGCATTCTTGATCACTATGATGCTGTGAAAGTGCTGCACACAATATGCCAGCAAATTTGGAAAACTCAGCAGTGGCCACAGGACTGGAAAAGGTCAGTTTTCATCCCAATCCCAAAGAAAGGCAATGCCAAAGAATGCTCAAACTAATGCACAATTGTACTCATCTCACACGCTAGTAAAGTAATGCTCAAAATTCCCCAAGCCAGGCTTCAGCAGTACGTGAATTGTGAACTTCCTGATGTTCAAGCTGGTTTTAGAAAAGGCAGAGGAACCAGAGATCAAATAGCCAACATCTGCTGGATCATGGAAAAAGCAAGAGAGTTCCAGAAAAACATCTATTTCTGCTTTATTGACTACGCCAAAGCCTTTGACTGTGTGGATCACAATAAACTGTGGAAAATTCTGAAAGAGATGGGAATACCAGACCACCTGACCTGCCTCTTGAGAAATCTGTATGCAGGCCAGGAAGCAACAGTTAGAACTGGACATGGAACAACAGACTGGTTCCAAATAGGAAAAGGAGTATGTCAAGGCTGTATATTGTCACCCTCCTTATTTAACTTATATGCAGAGTACATCATGAGAAACGCTGGGCTGGAAGAAACACAAGCTGGAATCAAGATTGCCGGGAGAAATATCAATAACCTCAGATATGCAGATGACACCACC
>SJYQ01000680.1:1599037-1654377 GCA_006410935.1 Redunca redunca
TTCACTCAGACTCACGTCCATCGTGTCCGTGATGCCATCCAGCCATCTCATCCTGGGTCGTCCCCTTCTCTTCCTGCCCCCAGTCCCTCCCAGCATCAGAGTCTTTTCCAATGAATCATCTCTTCGCATGAGGTGGCCAAAGTACTGGAGTTTCAGCTTCGGCATCATTCCTTCCAAAGAAATCCCAGGGCTGATCTCCTTCAGAACGGACTGGTTGGATCTCCTTGCAGTCCAAGGGACCCTCAAGAGTCTTCTCCAACACCACAGTTTTTATAGACTATACTCCATTTATTGTTGTTATAAAATAGTGGCTATTATTTCCTGTGTTTTGCAATATATCCTTGTAGCTTACTTATTTTTTGCATGGTGGTGTGTACCTCTTAATCCCCTACTTCTGCCTTGCCCCTGCCCCTTCCCTCCCTCCACTGATGATTACTAATTTGTTCTCTATATCTGTGAGTGTGTTTCTTTTCTCTTGTATTCACTAGCTTATGTTTTTTAGGCTCCACATATAAGTGGCAGCACACAGTGTGTGCCTTTCTGTCCGACTTACTTGACTTAGCATAATGCTCTCCCAGGCCATCACCCATGTTGTTGTAAATGGCAAAACGTCATTCTTGTTGATGGCCAAGTAGCATTCCATTATATATCTACATGAAGTGTTTAGAATCAGAAGAGCAGCTGGGTGTTTCTTAGTGTTTGTCACATTTCCTGTGCCTGGCACTACCTGTGTGTTCCTTAAGGATGAGGCTGTACCAGGCTCTCCTGTCACCCAGTCCCCACCCCACAAGCACCATGATCTCTGCACAAAACCCACAGGCAGGACCCCAGACAGACCGGGGCTTCCAGCTGGTGTGAGGAGGTTGAGCCTTTCTGTTTCTTGCTGAAAGTAGAGTTCACTGGAGTTGGTCCAAAGGCTGACAAAGGGCTGGCCTCTGAGTCAGAACTGGTCACATTTCATCCTGGAGACTCGACAGTGATCAGATGAACATCTGTTGGGACGTGGAGTGACATCAGAGAAGGCCTGCTATGTGACTTCATTACTCTGGGGAGACAAAATAGTGCCTTTCAGGACTGGGAGTCTCTGCCTTGGGAGAGCTTGGCTTGAGGGGGTGTGTCTGACCTGCCTGGATGTCTTCAAGTGCTGGCAAGTGAGAATTGGTGTTTGAGTTCCCCCAAAAATGAGAAAATGAATTCTGTTTCTCCAAATATCTGTCGTTTCAGTAGGCACTGACTTTTGGAAGACACTGTGAAAAGTAAAGTGATAGTCGCTCAATCATGTCCAACTCTTTGTGACCCCGTAGACTGTAGCCCACCAGGCTCCTCTGTCCATGAAATTCTCCAGACAAGAATACTGGAGTGGGTAGCCCATTCTCTTCTCCAGAAGATCTTCCCAACCCAGGGATTGTACCTGGGTCTTCCACACTGCAGGCAGATTCTTTAGCATCTGAGTCTTAGGGAAGAGACTATTGTCAGGGCTAAATACTTGGAGCAAAAGCATGAAGTAGGAGGCTTTGGTGTCCAGTAGGCTCACTGCTTACCACACAGGTGACTTCTGAGCACCTGACTTGTGGCCAAGTCCACACCAAGATGTATGGAAAGTGCAAAAAACACACCAGTTGACAAACACTGGCAAAAAAGACTGAACTATCTCAGTAGTAACGTTTTAATGTAAAACATCTCAATCCCTAATAATTACTTATGTGGCCACCTGAACATTTATTAATAAAATTAAATGTGTGGGTCACATGGTATTTCTGTTGGGACAGCTCTGGTCTAAATATCTAAAATTAAAACATTTTCCCCCCCTAAAGAGTGAATTTCTATTGTGTTCTCTAACTCCTATGTCCTTTCTCTCTTTGATTCTCTTTCAACAGATATGACTCTCCACGTAGCATGTCAAGGACCACATTAATCACCAGTTCCGTTATTTTTCTCCCTCCTACACTTTCCATTTTCTTTTACACTTGCTTACCCCAGCCATCTGCAGTACACCAGTTTCAGATATTTGAGCTGTATAGAGTTTCTGTGTACAGATGCGTGCTTGGACTTTTCTCAAGAAATCTGAAGGGAACGCTGACAGAAGACCCACTTACTCCTGGGACCCGTTGCTCTGGCCTTGGGCCTGGGGCACTGGGTGGTCCCTGGGTGGTTCTTGGAGACTCGTTTCTCGGCAGCCACGTCCCAGCAAACACCACTCCCTGAGGGGGAACAACCAAGTGCCGTGGAGGTGGGGACACCCGCTCCACCACCACAACTGTCTGGTTTCCTGTAAAATAAACACATTACTTTATATTTTTAGGGAACACAAAAATGCTGCTATAGCGTTTAAATTTTTCATTCTGAACACTTTTCCAAAACAAATCACCCCAAAGATGCATTTTGAATACCCTGGTCACATCTTTGGA
Organism: Redunca redunca; assembly: GCA_006410935.1. Lineage (NCBI taxonomy): Eukaryota > Metazoa > Chordata > Mammalia > Artiodactyla > Bovidae > Redunca > Redunca redunca. The sequence continues at coordinate 1,601,446 of SJYQ01000680.1, forward strand.
TCTGTAAAATACACCTTTTAGTACGGCACCCTTTAAAATGCAAAGCATATTTGTTCAAGGCAGAAAAACAGTCTGACAGTAGCAGTGTAGACAGGGCTCATTCAGACACATCTATGTAAATGCAAAAAGTCGTAGCATTCACCTCTGAGCTGCTTGTGACTGAACCTGCAGTGACTAGTCTCAGCCAGCCCAGGTAAAACATCATTCCTTCAGACGTGTTGAAAATACTGCAAAGTTGGATCAGTGGAAATGGGGCTGCCTCCCTTCTCACTTCCTCCTCCCTGAACACAGGAGCTCGCTTCAGGGATGGCCTCTTCTCTAGGGAACCATCGTAAGCTTGGTAGGGATACTGCTGATGAAATCCAGGATCGTTCCAGCAGTTGAAAAGGAAGCCCTAGAGGGAACGTGACATATTTTTGTGCCTATGAATAAGTTGTTGTATTAATCCATCCTTACTGACTGATTAGGTGAGTTCTCTCTTTGGCAGCAAATAGATAGGTTCCTCTTAGAATTAGAAGAAATCAGTGTGGGTGGATTTTTCAGTTCAGCTGTTGTTTCATTCAAATACATGACTCTAAAGCTGATTCAACTTTTATTTCTTGTTGTGCATATTAAAATGATCGATGTCCAAGTAGTAAAGTTTCCAGGGAAACTGACAAGGATTCAATTCAGTTAGTCTCGTGTGCTGCTACTTGTTTGGGTAAATCTGAGGGTTAAGTCAACGATGACCAAACCCATCTCATTGAAGGAACTTATCCTATGCCTGTGCTGACCTGGGATGAATGAGCTGGTTCTAACCCTGCTGTTTTCACTATTGGAATGAAATTATGCCAGGAGAGACATGGCACTTTCTCATTGCTGGTGGGTGGGAGATAGTTCGTGTGTGTGTGTGTGTGTGTGTGTGTGTGTGTGCGCGCGTGCGCGCGCGCGCGCGTATGCGTATGTATAAAAAGCACTAAAGACCGAATTGATTTCCAAACTCTTGTGTAAAATTTCCCTAACCAAGCAAAGCTGCTTTGATTTAATTTATTTGTTAAATGTTGCACTTTATGTGTGTTTTGTTTTGAGGGGCAGGTATTAAGGCAAGAGAGGAGGGTGAATGCCACTGAAGTATTTATTTCATAAGAATGACACGTTTGCATTCATTTACATTTTTAAAGCTTCTTGTGTTTGATTTTTTTTGACATTGTTGATAGTGCTCCAGTGCTATTTGCCATCTGACAGAAAGATCCTTGTAGAGCAGGTTTGACAAACCTTATCAGATAATAAATAACATATGCCATAGATTATAACCTTGCTGTTAATATGGTTGCCTCTGATTTTAGAAGCTAAAATTGGTCCTTAAGAGGATTGCCAGTTAATAAAGTGTCATAACCACTGTTGTGGTTATGCTGTCTTATGCAACTGTATAACTCTGTGTTTGGAAATTGAACAAAGGTGAGAAATTCTTCCTTTTGGGTTTTCTTGGTAATAGATTATTTTAGATTCTTTGCAAAGTCATTTTTTCCTGGGCACCCCCTTTCTAATTCTAAAGGGGTCTTTGACCTGTTCATGTTTCTAAAAGAAACATTCACTTGTAGTTCCGTATTTCTTGACCCCTGTTAGGGATTCACGAAATTCAGTTCACTTTTATTCACAGAGAAAGTTGGCTTTGATGTCTCTTAAAGATGATTCTGCTAGTTGCTGATCAGCCAGTCAGTTCACCTAGCTTCAGGCTTTACAGGGCCTCTAAGCTAACCTTCTCACACTGTGACTAAAAGGCAGATCATTGGAATGGATTGTGCAGCATAATCAAATGAATCCCTAAATGTTCCTTTGCTTAAAAAGGTAATATCAGGACCATATACTTTATAGAATCACTTTTGTTGAAAGCCATATTTATGCAATTTTCACTTTCTTAGACTACCATTCTTTACATTTGTACTCCAGATGTGAAAACTACGTTTGTGAATGGCTGAGCCTATGATGATATTTTTTGGTTGTATGCTGCTTTTTGCTAGAGTGTGTATGTATGTGTGTGTGTGTTTCTCCTCTATGAATAATTTTATATTTCAAGCTACTTCTTGAAAGTTTACTCTTTGATGCTAAAAGGGAATAACCAGATGACTTCTACAGATAATCTCTCCCTGCAGGATGGTGGATTGTTGAATTAGAGGAATGCTGTTTGGGATATCAACATTTATGGTTGGAGACAAAATATATTAATGCCAAGTAGGTTTTTGTCAGTTACTGGAGAATTCTGTATAAATGCATCATCTCTTTCAATGCTGTACAATTTGCCTTGTGGAATGGCAGGTAGTAGGGAAAACAATAAGTGTAGATTAAGACTTTAAAGGGAATAGTATTATATGATTAAGAAAATTAGAATTTGTAGAAATATTGGGATAAATGAATTAAAAAGGACTGTCTAGAATGTAGCATCCATCTAGAGAGTTTCTGAAGCCCTACTTTCACAGGGGGAAGTGATTTTCCTGTCCAAAGGCCAGATTAAGCCATCCCCAAGACTCACGGGGAGATTATCACTTCTTTTTTCCTGGAGGAATAACTGAAAGCAAATAAAAATTCTCAACAGTCTCCTTTTGAAGTGTATTTTTTAAGCCAGGCAGAAGACATTTAGACTCTGCCTTTATGACCCAGTAGGGAAGTTGTCTGTTGGCAGGGGGTAGGAGGTAGGGGACTGGGGTAAGATTTCACTTCTAAGTTGTCTCACCCTGCATATCTTAAGTGAGCTACGGGAACCGTCACAGTCTAAAATGTCTTCACTGAACATGAACAGTTTAGACTTTTTAGAAAATCTTGAATAAGGTCAAGGTAACAGCCGAAGGAAGCACCATTCCGTGAAGTCTGCTTACATATTTACAAATCTGTTCATCAGTTTAAATACTTTTCACTGTGTGTGGATATAAGGGGAATAGGGCAATTCTGTAGAATTATCCATGTCTAGTTTGTAAAGTATGTTGTGTGTACTGCAGATGTGTGTTCTCTGGGCTTTATGTATTTGTACAGTAGCTTTCATTAAAAAAAAAAAAAAAACTTGTGGATGAATTTGTTTTGGTGGTGTGAGGGGGAGAATGGCAGTTTGTATCGAGTTATGATGCTGTAATATAGTACATGTAACAAAAGAGCTGGAAGTAACCCTCCCCTGGCCCATGGACAATTTTGGTTATCTTCTAGGTTCTAAAATGAAGATCTATGGATACTCTGGCAGACTGCATGTTGTATAATTTGAAAAATACTAAAAGTGGAAAATAAAATTGAATTAAACTTTGGCTGGTCTGTTTTTTCTTATCTGAGTCATCTTAAAGACACTCTCATTGCAGTCCTCAATGCCAGTGTGAGGATGGGCCATTTTCTGGCCTCGAAGGAGTTCATTTCAGGGAGCAGTGGCTCAAATTCAAAGCCTGAGCAAAGTCAACCTTTACCTGTTTGTCTTTTGCTTTGCTTGAATGTCTGTTTTTAAATTTTTCCTTCATTGAGGATCCAAGAAAACCTGACCTTTGTTTCTTCAGCACTGAAAAGATGGCCACTGATGTCAGTAAGTATCTTAACTTTTTAAAAAGTATGATTGAGTTAGTGTGATAGACCAATGTATTAGCTGAATTTCTAAATTTCTTCTTGTCCAAGAAAGGATTTGTTCTAATAATATGTTTTACTTCATGGGCATTCTTCAACTAATGCATTGGAGCTCTGCATATGTTGAAAGGTTATTGGGATCTTCTGACAATTGTTGGGGTGTTTGAATTCCTGTTTTAACCTACTGATTATTACTGTTTTGTTTATTTGGCTATGCTGGTCTTAGTTGTAACGTGGGATCTAGTTCTCTCATTGGGAATCAAACTCAGGTCCCCTGCTTTGGGAGCGTTGAGTATTAGCCACTAGACCATAAGGGAAGTCCCAAGTGGAATCTTTAGTTGCAACATGTGAGGTATTTTAGTTGCAGCATGCAGGATCTTTAGTTGTGGTCTACCGGATCTAGTTCCCTAACCAGGGTTGCCTGGAAAATCCCATGGATGGAGGAGCCTGGTGGGCTACAGTCCATGGGGTTGCTAAGAGTTGGACACGACTGAACGACTTCATTTTCACTTTTCACTTTCATGCATTGGAGAAGGAAATGGCAACCCACTCCAGTGTTCTTGCCTGGAGAATCCCAGGGACGGGGGAGCCTGGCGGGCTGCCGTCTCTGGGGTCGCAGAGTTGGACACGACTGAAGCGACTTAGCAGCAGCAGCAGCAGCAAGGGATCTAGTTCCCTAACCAGGGATTGAACCTGGGCCCCCTGCATTGGGAACATGGAGACTTAGCCACTGGACCACCAGGGACATCCCAACTTACTGATTATTACTATTAATGTACAGTTCTGAGATCTTCTGAGAGGATGCCAGAATATGAAGCCACTGGGGAATAACAACTGACTGGACACAGGATTATTTCTATCTGCTCTCAGCAAGGAGACTGCCCTCCTCTGGGTCACTGACCTGTGGCCATGCGTGGCCTTGTGTATGTAAAAACCCTCATTCGTTCTTTGTTTGGTTAACGTTGCCTGAGAGCCAGACAGTAAACTGCTTTTATCAATTGAAAGTGGAAAGGTGGATGTCAAATAAAGGGTTTATAGTAGAATTCAGGGCACTGCAAGTGACATGCTTTTATGATGTCTTATCCATCTCCTTGAATTTGTCATTCTCCAAAGAACTTGGAAGAGGCAGTTACTAGACTGTTAAAGGTAACTTAAGTAGTAAAACTTCAAATGTGGTGGATGAATATTTAGGCTGAAGCCCATTTATTTTAGATGGGAAAGCAGTCCCCCCAAAGGACCTGATTTATACAGCACATTTCAGTACCACTGGGAGGCGACCTCTAGGTTCCAGGACCAGCGACTCTGCAATACAGTAGGTCTGCATGAACCCCATCTGTTCCTGGGCTCCTGCGAGCCATCCTCAAGGTTTCCTGTTCCATCGAGCTCTGAGCAGTGTTAAGGCTGTGCCTTGGAAATACTACAGAGCTGGAGCGTCTGTAGGAGAATGTGGAACGGAAGCTATCTGCCGAGGCAATTACTGGGGACGTGTGTATTGGCAGCTTTAATTCCAGCATTTGTGACAGGTTACATCTTGTGATTTGTCTTATGTACATAATAAGTTGAACAGGAGTGGGAGGCATCTCTTGGATGACACATCAGATGAAAAAATGTGGGCTCACTTGACAAAAGGCATCCTGAGCCATGGGATTTTCACTTTCCCTTTGGTGTTTGGTGGTTCTTTAGCCAATCTGCAGAGCAAACCGATTTCAGTGTGGTTAGTTGGGCTCAAAATAAAAGACTTGCAGGTAACCCCTGTGGGTCTTTCTACTTGACAATGCACCATGGATACAAAGGTTGGAATCTTCCACCTGCTTCGCTTCCCCAGTGCTGAAGGAGGTTCTGTTTGAAGCCCCCCCTGTTTCTGTGTGTGCTTAGTCATGTCTGCCTCTTTGCAGCCCCATGGATTGTAGCCTGCCATGCTTTCCTGTCCATGGGATTTCCCAGGCAAGAATACTGGAGTGGGTTGCCATTTCCTACTCCAGGGGATCTTCCCGACCCAGGGGTTGAATCCATGTCTCTAGCATCTCCTGCATTGTCAGGTGGATTCTTTACCAATTGACAAGAACCGCTCTTTCTGGGACCCTCTAAACCTTCACCCCCACCCATGACCAGACTGCAAATCATTCTTGTAGGACAGCTTTTCAAAAAATTGACCTAAAATGATACTTTACTCCTTCAGAATGTATACCTGAGATGAAAGAGATTGGCAAACTTGCCAATAATGTGTGCCAGTCCCAGAACCTCACAATGCTTGGAAAGCCGCAGTTGGTAGTGGATTAAGGTGAGAGACTCTCCTGGTGGTGTGCCAGATACTGTTTTAAGTGCTTTACATGTATTAATCCATCTAATCCTCCTAATAACCCCATGAGGTAGGCACCATTGTCTCCAGTGGGGAGGGCATGGGCACAGAGAGGTTAATTAACTTGCCCAAAGTCTCAGCTGGGAGGAGAAGCAAGGATTGCAGCCGAGGTGGACTGATCCTAAGGAGTGCACTCTCCACAGCTAGGAATACTGCGTCTCAGAACAGTGCTCTCTCTGTGTGTGTGTGTGTGTGTGTGTGTGTGTAGTGAAAATCAGCAACCAGCCTCAGAAATCATTTTGTCAAGAACTTACACAAAGTTTTCTTACTTGGCAACTTTCTGTGCTTTCTCCTTTCATGGGAATCTGAGATCTTACTGTTATTTGAATTACTTTAAGCAATCTAAAACATCTAGGAAAGGATTGTTGTTGTCTGGTCACTAAGTTGTGCCCGACTCTTTTCTAACCCATGAACTGTAGCCCGCCAGGCTCTTCTGTCCATGGGATTTCCCAGGCAGGAATCCTGGAGCGGGGTGTCGTTTCCTTCTCCAGGGAGTCTTCCTGACTCAGGGATCTAACCCACATCGCCTACATTGGCAGGTGGCTTCTTTGTCACTGAGCTACTAAGCAGTCTAAATAACAGAGGTGCCTCACTTGGAAGCGCAACTGTCACTTGGGTCACGGTTTTCAAACTGTAGGTAGTAAGAGTTTCACTTACCCATGTGACTTCTTTTTCTCTTTAGGACGCTATCTCTGGTTGCATTTAAAAATACACGACCTATATCCCTTGACTTCTCAAGCTAAAAGAGCAGGGTTCTCTTGTCCCAGCTAAGCCAGCTCTAGCAGAAGGCCTCAGGGGGCCCTGGGTGGGTTCCCTCATCCATAGGTCTGTGTGAGGCCTCGAAGAAGGCTCTCAGGGACCTATGCTCGTAATAATAGCTGCCCTGTACCTCACCTCCAATCCTGTCATGATGATTAATAGGATCTCATTTTAGTGTTTTAAGTTTTAGCAAAAGTAAACATGCCAATCATACCACACGTGCAAATGCACATCCAACTACAGAAAGGGGCAGGAACAGCTGTAGTGGGGTCCCCCTGAAACCCCCGTTTTGTCACAGACTCCCTGTGCTTCTGTCTGAGGATGCCTCTCCTGGGCTCCTGCAGGGTTGGGAAGGGCCAGCCCAAGGCAGATATGCCTAGGTCATGTAATGCTAATTCCTTCAGCCAGTGCTAACCTGGCAACCTGCTAGCCAGATCCCAACCCACAGCCCTGATGTCCTTGCTACCCTGCAATGCCCTCTTTTGAGCAAAATACCCCTGAAGCATGGGACATCTGGCAGTGACGCTACTCAGTCATGAAGGACGGACGGACTTGGGACCTGGACCTGGCTCTACTTCCCAGGGAACAACTCTGGGATGTGGCCAGCCTGTTTAACTGTGCAGCATCTCAACAACCTCATCTCCGTACCTGAATCCGGGAGTTTTGTAGCCCCCTGTCCTCCATTCTTCAGTTGTGAGCATCAGTGAGAAACTGTACGTAAGCATCTCATACAAATGCCACTCAAATATATGGGATTGTGACATTGAAATAAAATTCAAAAGGGGTAAATCTTTTTGGCCTTATTCAGTGATTCATGAATCAGGCAGCACCCAATCTAGCAGATAGAAGCTCTAAGGAGATGTACAATGTGAAAGATTTTATAGGCAGAAGGTAACAGGAGCAGAGAGGCAAAAAGCAGGTTGGTTATTGCAAGGTCACTTTCCTTTAGGGGATGGCAGGGGCATGTAAGGCAGATGACGTAATGAATGCTGGTCAGGTGATTCCCCATTGCCTGGTTTAAGATTCCATTTCTGGGAGAGCCAAAACTGAAATTAAGTCCCATTTTTGGTTTGGCAACGTGGGACTTTAGAATAAGTGACTCCATCAGGGGCCTGTTGCCTTGTTTTTAATAGTTATTATCAAATACTTCCCAAGTGAAGGTATTTTTTCCTTGGACACCAGCTAAGCCTTCACCTAGCATCACAGATACTTTGAGCAGGAGAGAAGACTGTGAGATCCTGGGAATCATTGGATTCTACCAGTGAAATGGAATCTCACTGGAGCTGTATCTTTAGGGTCCTTGCTTTTCCTACTGCTCCACCCTCATTTTCTTTTGGGGAAAGTCTGCGCTTAGGCTGTTTCATGGGGAGAGAACCTCCTGAGAACTGCAGTGAGTGGGGTTTGAGGCTAGTTTCTATCTCTGTGCCTGGTGGCTGTTCCGAGGACTTCTGTAGGTACTCCCCACTCAATGTCCTGACACTAGATCATGAGTCAAGTCTATTCAGACTCCCAGCAACTATAGTAGTGCTAAGAGCCTACAACCCAGAAGCATCTTTGTAGGAGCAACATACAGGAGCAGCTGCCACCTCCGTGTGATGTACTCAGAGCCTGCTGCAAAAATGTGAGCATTCATTAAGTTTTCTGCAAAGATTTAAGCACCTACTTTGTACTCAGCATTGTTTTCAGAGCTGGAGAGGGGTGGTATATGACACAAAGTCTTCATTTTCTTAGAGGTACATTGTAAACCAGTGAACAGCACTTTCTAAAATGATTCGGTACATTTGAATGCTATAAACAGAACAGGGTACTGTGATACTATGTGGCTTGGGTGGTCAGGGACGGTTCCGTGAATGAGGGAAGGAGCCAGCCTTGCAAAGATCTGGAGACAAGTCCAAATAGAAGGAACAGTAAGTGCAAAGGTCCTGAAGCAGATTTTGCTTGGTGTGTTCATGGTACTAGAATTCTGATTTTATACTAAGAATTTTCTCCACACTGGTATTTTAGTTTCTCATTTAGCAAATTAAAAAGATACATATGTTTGTGTTGATTTCAGAAGAAGTAAATTTAGAATAATCAAGATCCTCTTTGCTTAGTTTACAAATACAACAACAAAGGCATTTGGGCATTTTTGTAGCCAACAACTCTGTAAACAGACCCATGCATTTGTGGTCCACGCCTCAGTGCTCGCTCTGAAACAAAGCCAAAGAGGGCAAGCTCATCCCCAGCTGATAGGTTTTAGATAGCTAAGCGGGTTCACACTGATCCACAGTCCTCCAGAGGTTACAAGACAATTCAGTTCAGTTCAGTTCAGTCTCTCAGTCATGTCCGACTCTTTGCGACCCCATGAATCGCAGCACACCAGGCAGGGACAAATATGGAAAAGCTGAGTTGCTGCCCAGCCTCAGTTTAGCACAGGCCTGAGGGGCCAGCTGTGTCTTTGTACATTTGTCAGGGAAATGGCACAGCCACAGCCAGCCACGTGGGAAATTTTTCCTGCTTGCCTTGTATTTGAGAGGTGTGCTCAGCTCACTTTCAGAAGGTTATTTCAACTTTTTGCTACATCAGGACTTTGTGATCGGTGAACATCAAAACCTCAAAGACATGCATGCATCCTTGGCTGCCCTTGGTAAGCACGGAGAGAACCTCACCAGTCAGGACGAGAATATTCTGGGTTTTGTCTGATCCTTCTTGGGCTGACCTTTTTGGGCATTCCTGAAACATAGCCACTCTTGCTGCAGCTGCCACCTGCCCTGTTCTTGCTTCAGACTCAGCACTTGCCAAGATTAGTCCTCAAAGAAGCATGTCCCCCGTGGGCCTCACACACCAAAATGGCACCAGACCTAAGTCCTCTGTTTCAGGGTCTGATTAGCCTGTGGCTTTAGAATATGGGACAAAACATCGACATTTTTGTAGGATGTCACTTGGGAGTGTTAGGTGAATAGCCTCAGCTGTTCAAATAGCAGCGCTAGATACAAATTGTGTGGAGGGGGTGTGCGGAGGGGGATGGCTAGACTGAGGGTTGTGGGTGCTGGAGGGAGGTGTCCTGGCAAGACAGGTTTAGGCTCCTTTAAGATTTAAAGAGCTAGCCTTCAGGTAACTGCATGTTATTTTCCTTGTGAAAGAAGGCTGTTTTGTTCACTGAGTGCTCCTTGTGCAAAGCTGGGTTGTGCAGGGAGAAACATTTCTTTCCCTTGGATTGGGTGGGGTGAGGGCTTGGCTGATTGGCAGATGTGGGCTGGAAGGTGATTCCAAGTGAGCTGATCTGGGGCTGCTTCTCACCTGAGAGATGAGAAGGTTGGATGCTATCAGTTTCCTAGGCTCATCGGTTGGTAAGTAGCACCTGAAATGCTTATCCCACAACCTCTCGGCCCTCCTGAATCAGACTTGTCGGGTGCAGTGGTTTGCACCTTGAGTAGGCCTCCTGGTGAACCTCCTTCTCAAGAATGTCTGCCCTTTGTGAGGGCTCACCAGTCTTCCAGTCCTAAAACCGCTGGCTAAGTTTGGAAGACAGGTGATTCCTAACTGGTCTTGAGACCCTTATATTTTTGCAAATATAAGAACAGTTGTGGATTCTCTCTTAAGGAAAAACTGTAAGACATAGAATACTGAGTCCAGGTTCAAGGTTTGTGATTCCCTGATGAATTCCCACTCTGAAGTCAACTGTGAAAAGAAAATCTAAGCACCTAACATCATGTCCAGCACAGATTAGCTGCTCACTGAAGGTAAGCTATTCTTTTCATGTCTCCAGCTTCTTCCTATGATTTATAGATGAGGAAACTGGAGCATAGTGAGATTCATAAACTGTGACTGGATTTTAACCTAAATGGTCTGATTCCAGAACCAGTGAACTTAAAATTTTGGGTTACCTAAAAAACTGATTCTTAGATTTGCCTGCCTGAATCCATGGTTCTTTCTGATCCTAGTAATTCTGATCACTTCAATACCTCTCCCATATTGTAATTAATCGAGCAGTTATTATGTGCTGGGAATTATCCTAGGTACTTTCTTTTTTTTTTTTTTTTTTTTNCTCTCTCCCCCAGAGTCCAAAAGTTCACTCTATAGATCTGAGTCTCTTTTGTTTTCTCGCATATAGGGTCATCATCCCCATCTTTCTAAATTCCATATATATGCGTTAGGATACTATATTACTAGGTAATTTCTATGCATTGTTTCATTGAAAAATGTGCACAGAAAATGGTGTACCATGTTAATGTACATACTGAGTGCTATGTAAAAGTAGGAAAAATTAGGAAGGTAAATATATTCCAAGGTTCAGAAAATTGGAATTATTTCCTCTTTGGATAGTTTCTCTTTCATTATACTATCAAAGATCTAGAGATGGAAAAGAACCTGAAGATTTCCTAGTTCAGATATCCTTTTCCTAGGGATCACAGCTATTTTCAAGGATTAATTTAGTTTAGATTCTCCAGGAATCCATCAATGGTTTGGTCTTTATTTTCAGCACTATAATGGCTAGCAGATATCAGCTGGCTCTCTTGGCACTGCTGGCCTGAGCACCATTTATTGAGCAGGTGCTTTGTGTGGCCCTGTGTTCATGTACTTCATGAACATTCTTTCATTTAACCTCACAATGGTATCAGCCCATCATATTTTGGATACCCCTTTCAAGTAAAGAACTTCAAGCAGAGAGCATGTCTGATTTCATACATACACATTTCCCAAGTAGGAGAAATGCATAACTGAGGAAGATGCTTAGGGCTCCTCAGCAAGCCCAGAGGGGAGAGAGAGAGAACAGGAACACCAGAGCACAACTTGCATTTACTTTCCTGATGATTCTCAGGTTAGCCCAGGTGGCATTACCCACCAGGTTGGCCCAGCCAAGATCACACACACAGTGGGAGGATCCTGAATCACAGGGGGTCACACGCTTCACTGACTGAAACCAACATGCAAGAAGGGCTGGGTCCATGTCACGTGGGTGAGACCCAGAGGGATTCCTGGGCTCAGCCTCACCTACTAGTGCCAGTGGCTGTCCCAAGGGCAGGCCCCTTCACAGTCCCGGGAGGGACACCAGCCTCCCCACCCACTGTGGAGGGAGCGCAGCTGGGGGAGGGCACGCTGGGTGGGGTATCCTCTGTGGCTTTTTTCTGGGTTGGCCTTGCCTAGTGCAAAGTGGCCAGCCAGGCCATACCACATCTTAAACACCCATCTGTGCAGGACTCACTGATGAAGGGACATGCGGTCCAGGCTTTGAGAGTGTTGAGCCTATTGTTCCAGGGACGGGTGGCCTTGACCTCATCTTAACAGCCTCCAGTTATGGCTTCTGAGGTTTAATGTGCAGTCATTGAAGAATATAGAAATAGTTACAAAGAGGAATAGTCTCTATACAACTTCCTGTAGTGGGCTTGAAATGGATTTCTTTAATGAGTCTGGAAATTAACATGTTAGTAGCAGCATCATACATCATCATCTCCTGTGTGTTTGAGTGTGAGAAGACTATTCGCTTGTTCAATGAAACACTTAAGAAATATACCACATTCTTTCTATCCTATTCTAACATGTCTTTATTTTTGAAACTGTGAGGGCCTCAGTAAATACAAATGGCTCAGGTCACACCTGAGCTTTGAGAAGCCGGGCAAGGCCATGGATTAGAGAACTCAGAGCAAGCCCAAGCCCCATTTCTGCAGAAGGTCAAGACTTCCCATCCACAGGTCCCCCCACTCAGCTCTGCTATCAGCTGTGGGATGTCAGGTCAGTCGCCCAAACTCTGGGCTGTGCCTGAACAGGGTGGGGCTGGCAGGACAGCATTGTATGTCCGAGTTCCTCTGCCTGTAACATCTTCAGGAGGTAAAGATTTTCTCAACAGCTTCAAGAGGTGCCCCTAAGACCTTTGCAGACCTCTCACAAGTCAGCTTCTGGACCGGCATTGGGAGGGAGGTAAGCAGTACACAGAGGCTGGGTGGTCCGGAAGCCAGGCAGCTTGACTCTGGGCTCTCTGACAAAGTGGGAAGGGGGGACGCTCGGGCAGACTCTGGCCAGAGGGGGGCCAGTAAGAGGCTGGTCACGCCTCAGTTATTCATCAGCCATTAACTGGGCACCTGCTCTGCCCTTGGTTTGTTCACCTCTAATGATTCATCAAGGACAGGAGAGTTTGCTGCCCCATCTGGGGCTTACCGTCTGCAGGTGGGGAGGACATCACTATCTGAAATGACCTTATTTATAGTTTAAAGTCATTATTTTAAAAAGGGGGAGAATCACCTGAAGTGCGAATGGGCGGGCAGAACGGTTAGAAAAGGCCCTTCTGAGCTTTCCAGTTCTGAACTTGCCCTTGGCCCCATCAATTTCACCCTGAGAGTCTCGGTTCTTGATTTCCACAGTCCACAAAGAGAAGGACTGGCCTCTCCTTTTCCTGTTCAGGGGGTTCCGGCTCCCACGCTCCGTGATCCATTTCCCCAGTGGGCCAGGCTGTGTGGAAACGGGCCGGGTCCTGGCTCCCCGCCCCTCTCCAGCACTAACTGTCCCAGGTGTCACTTATTAGGCGGCCGCCCGGGCGCCCCTTCCACCCCGCGGAGGATCTCGAAGGAGTCCGGGGCTGCTGGCAGCGGGCGGGGCCCACCTGTCCCGGCCCTGCCCCGCCCCTTCCCGGGCGCCCCAGGTGGCTCGGGGCGGGGAGGAGCCGCACCCCGCCCCGTCCCTCCCTGCGCGGCCACACCAAGGCCGGCCCGCAGCGAGCGCGCTCTGCGCTAGGACTGGGAGCCGGGAGCCGGGAGCCGGGCTGGCGCGCGGAGGCCCGGCGAGCGCGGCGGCGCAGGTGAGCGGGACAGGCGCACCGCGCTGGGGGCGGCGGGCCCCCCAGCCTGGTCTCTGCGGGGCCGCGCGGCCGCGGTGGGCAATGCGGGCGCCCCTGCCCGGCGCCGCTGGGGGCGGGGGCGCCAGGGGCGCGGCACAGCTGAGAGGTCGGGGATCGCGTCGCTGCCTGGGGGCGAACAGCTGCGAATATCTGCCCGGGACCTAGGCTGGGGTGGGCGCGGGGACACGATCCGGCTGCGCGGGTCTCTGAGCGGCCTGGGCAGTGCGGAGGCAGGGTTTGCAGGGCGCTGGTGGGGAGAGCAGGGGGGCCGGCTGCTGCGGAGAGCGCGGAGCTGGGCGGGTGTTCGGGCCGCGGGGGAGTCGGGGCGAGCTCCCGCCTCTCTCTCCGCGGCGCTTCCCGGGCCGCGCAGGTGCTGCTTCTCCTTCTGCCCGGGTCTTTACTTCTGGCGCTGGTGCTGAGAATCCGACAGACGCCTGGGTTAGCTACCTGCGGCTTCCAGAAAACTAGGTATGCAGGCTGCTCTGACTGCAGGGGGCCGAGGTTGTCAGGGTCCATGCAGGTCTGTGTGTCCTGGGGCGCTGTCGGTGTTGGGGTGGAGACGGAGGGTTGCGCTCCATCTCCCAGGCCCTCGCCATCAGAGTGATAAAGTGGAAAAAGTATAGAATTTAAATTCTAGTTACTAGCTGTATGACCTCGAGCAAGTTACTTAATTTCACTGATTCTGTTTGCTCAGAGGTAAGAAGGGTGTTATAATCATCACAACAGTTAAGTTATAAGATATTTGTAAAATCCATAGTAGATTGCTTGATGAGAATTCTCTCCTTTTTTTTTTTCTGTATCTAGTTAATGTAACACTTTGTGTCTCCCAGAGGTTCAAATTCATTTCTGAACAGAAGAGAAACAGACGAGGTTCAGATTACCCTCCTTTAGGCGGAAAGGCGGTGATGATGGTGTGTGTTTTGTTCCCGGAGAAGGCACTGGCACCCCACTCCAGTCCTCTTGCCTGGAAAATCCCATGGATGGAGGAGCCTGGTGGGCTGCAGTCCATGGGGTCGCGAAGAGTCGGACACAACTGAAAGGACTTAGCAGCAGCAGCATGTTGAAACTGACTGAGTCACATAAATGAAAAGGCTGAGGTTTTCATCTGCAGGCATAGCTTGATCCAGGGCACATATAAGATGGCATGGCTTTTTCTCTCTCTTGTATGTATCTTAGCTCTTTCCCCTCCTATGTCGACTGCTTCTTCGTATGGAGTGATAAAAAACACTGGTACCTTCAGGCTTATCTGTTCCTTTGTGGGAGGGGAAGGGGGGGATGTCTTTCTCTTCTTCCATCTCCTCCATCCTAACAGATCGTATCGATATACTAGACTAAAACTGAGCCAAGCCATCTCCGTGGACAGGGAGTGGGTTTTCACCATAAGAGTGGGTACTTTGCTAGGTGCCACTATGATAGACAGCTCCACCCCAGCTTCCGGGGATTGGACAAGGATAGTTTCCAATGAAATGTCTGACTTCCAGGCAGATAAAAATAGGACCTGTTCATTGTACTGTCTCAGGCTTTGCTCACCACCACCTTAAGGAAGTCTTTGGTTGAATGCAGACAGCCTGTGTGCCATATTCCATCTGTCAGTTGTCAAGGCTTATCCAAGGCATGGAAGGCGTCCTGCATATTCATCCTTTGATTTCTTATTTTGCTGTTTGCTTGTTGGTTCATTCATTCATTCCGCATTCAGTAAGTGCCCAGTGTATGGCAGGGCCTCTGGCAAGGGTGAAAATGTTTGCTTTTGAGAATTTCACAGTTTAGTTGGAGAGGCAGATGTGCAGATAACAGAGTCTGTGACTGTTTAACGATCTGGGGACAAGCAAAGCCTTCCCAAGGAAACTAGTTGAGCTCTGAATCGGAGATGAGTAGAGCTGCTCTAGGAGGAAAAGTTGGAGGGACTTCCCAGGCCAAGTGGTGGGTACTCTGTTGTAAGTAACATTGTTTAGGTTATGGGACTGTTTGCTTGTCTAGAGGTGGGTGGTTCAAAACAGCCAGAGTTTGGGGTTGGCTTCGTGAAGATTCTCGAGGTTTCTGTCCTGCCACAGGGTGACTGGAGCTACATCATGCCTTCACATGCTAACATCTAAAACAAAAAGGGAGGGAGAGGGCTTGCTTTTCAGTGATTATCTAGACAATGAAAGTCATGATTTCTCAGAAGTTCCCTATGTCGCTGGCCAGAATGGTCATATGTCCATGCTCAACCGTCAGTGGAAAAGGATGCGAGGGTGGCTGTGATTGTTGTGGCCAAGCTGTGCTCTGGAGCTGGGGGAGGGTCACCTTCCCTGAGCACATTGGTGTCAGAATTCTGTTAGCTAGGCAGAAAGTGAAACTGCCTGTCGGGCTGTTAGTAGGCAGTCATCCGAGTCTCCCAGAGGTGGTGACAGATGATGAAAGACATGGCCTTGTGGGCAGACAGGAGAAACTCAGGACAATAGGAGACGTCTAGGGTGTGGCCGAGGGAGGGAAGGGGCTGAGGTTGGAGGCACTGGTAGAGACAAGAAAACCACTCTGGGCATCACTAAGAAGCCTAAATCTCAGTCCCATCCCTCAAAGAACTTATGCTTAGAACCTGGTGAAGTGTTTGAATCTTTCATACTTTCATAGTGATGGCAACAGTGGCTCACTCTATGGGGTAATTGTGGGGTGGTTTAGGTGGAGGAGTTTAGGGTGGGGCTGAGTATAGTTAGAAAAAGCCTCCCACCCCCCAGCACCCTGTCACCCTCTCCTCATCCCTTATTGGGAACATCTGTTCTCAATCAGGGCTTTTCAATGTTGTTAGCTGTCTTCAAACTAACAGCTGGTATTTGGTGAAGATGCAGTTAGCGGCAGGTCCTGGATTAGAGACCGATTCTCCTGATGATAGTCCGGTGAGTGGATACTTTATAACTCTGTTCAGTAGGAAACCAGCCTCTACTGTCCACTGCTTTTGGAGCATTTCTCCTGTTTTCGCTGAAGTTTGAGGTGAGCTGCTCTTTGTTTGCATTTGACATGGTGGACACTGTGGGCGTTTGGTGTTAGATTGGGCCACCAGGGTGCTACTTCTCATGATCCTTCATCCTCAGTATCCACGTAGCATAGAACTTGGCAGAAAGAGCTAGTCACTAATCCTGGAAGAAAGGAGGGAGTGGAAGGCAGCATATTTTGTTGTTTCCGTCAGCAGTCCTGCCCAGGATCCCTGAAAGAGTGTGAGGGGATGAAGTAGGAGATGCCTTGGGCAGTCAATTCATTCACACATATTTATTGAACAGCCACTGTATGGCAGACACTGCTCTGGGGATACAAAAAAAAAAGTATATGAGAAGGACAAAGTTTGTGTTCTCATGGAGCTCACACTTTACTGGAATGAGATATATTTGTTTTGTCTCCTGTGTCAGGTGATGAGAAGTCCTATAATGGAAAATAAGAGAAGACTGCAGTAGTAGCTGGAAACAAGCTGTGCGCAGTGCTGGAAATCATCAGGGTTTAGTATCTCTGGTTTCTAGCAGAGAGGTGTGACTTGCGCAGTTATGGTGTTGGAGAAAAAAACCTTCACGTGGAGGAAGAGGATTACATATTGAATAACTTGATCCTAAAGATTCGCTTTCATGCAGAATCTCTTTGTTTGCTATACCTCACATTATCCCCAAAATATGATTTTTAATGACTTACAAAACATGGTGCCAGGTGACGATGTAAGTGAAGAAATATGAGCAAAGGGAAAATAAGGGTCATTTCTTTCATCGTTGTGTTCCATAATTATTTAGATTTGGTAGCAGGGGAAGAAAGAAATAGGGTGATTAAAAATGATTCATACTCAGGGTTCATTATTTAAAAGTGACAGTGTGAAGTTTCGATGTCCCAAAGTTATAACTCATTTGGGTGTGTGTGAAAAGAGCTAGTTTTATTTGATAGGAAAAAATAGTCTCTTTATTAAAGTTGTGCATGCAAATTATCTTCTGAATTCAAAGAAAATTAATAGTATTATTTTTAAGGCCAGTTTAAAGTGCCCAAAGGTTAACAGAGATCAGAAGCCTAATTCCAAAAGCAAAGCAATATAGTATAAAAAATTAGTGAGAAGTTGAGTTTGGTCTGATTACTAGCTGGGAAAAATATACAAATTCAAATAAAAATTTATAAAATAGAAGTGTTATGCAAAGGTAATTTTGATTACCTATTTTTATTGGGCTGTTTGTTTTCTTATTGAGTTTTGAGAGTTGTTCACATAATCTGGGCTTCCCTAGTGGCTCAGATGGTAAAGAAACTGCCTGTAATGTGGGAGACCTGAGTTCAATCCTGGGGTCAGGAAGATCCCCTGGAGAAGGAAATGGCAAACCACTCCAATATTCTTGCCTGGAGAATTCAATGGACAGAGGAGCCTGATGGCTACAGTCCACTGGCTAACAAAGAGTCAGACATGACTGAGTGACTAATAGAATACTACATAATCTTGTGTCAGAAATGATTTTCGGAGAAATTCTTTCAGCCTGTGCTGATCTTTTTATTCCCATAGCAGTGTCTTTCTTAGGGCAAAAGTTTTTAAACTTTGGTAAACCAATTTATCAGTCTTTTCTTCTGGAAGTTTTCTACTACATTTCCTTCACAGTTCTGTGTTTTACATTTAAATGTAGGATTCATTTGGGGTTAATTTTTGTGTAACATGTAAACTTTGAGTCAAGTAACTTTTTTCATAGCACGTGGAATTCTAGTTCTTTCAGCACAATTTGTTGAAAAGACTATTTTTTCCCTATTGAGTTGTCTTGATATTTTGTTGATAATCAGTAAGGCTATAATCAAAGGTTTATTTTTGGATTGCCAGTTTTATTCCATTGATCTTAATGCCTACTTTATACTACCACTACACTGTCTTGATACTGTGACTTTATAATAAATTTTGAAAGCAGGTAGTATAAGTCCTCCGATTTTATTCCTTTTCAAACTCATTATGGCTCTCCTAGTTCCTTTGCCTTTTCATGTAAGTTGTAGAGATCTACAAAAAGTCCTGCTGGGATTTTGAGTGGGATTGCATTGTATCTATAGATTCATTTAGGAGGAACTGACATCTTTAGAATATTGAGTGTTCCAGTTCATGAACACAGTGTGGCCTATCTCTCTCTTTCTGGTTTACTTTTCTATCAGCATTCAGTAGTTTTCAGGATATAGGTCTTCCACAGGTTTTGTTAGATTTATACTCAAGTGTTTCACTTTTGATATTGTTTTTGTTGCTCATATACAGAAATACAATAGAGTTTTTGTATGTTGACATTGTATTCTGTTACCTTGCTAAAGTCAGTTATTGTTGTAGGAGGTTTATTTGTAAATTCTTTGGGATTTTTTACATATGCAGTCATATCATCTGTGAATAAAGACATCTTTATTTCTTCCTTTCCAGTCTGGTTGCCTTTTCTTTCTTTTTCTTGACTTAATCAACTGGTTAAGAATTCTAGTTGAATGTTGAATAGGAGTGATGAGAGAATGTCCTTGTTTTGTTTCTTATAATAAGGGTGATATAATCTTTCACAATGAAATATGGTGTTAGCTGAGTTTTCCACATAAGGTTAAGGAATTTCCTTTTTATTCTAGTTTACTGAGTTTTTATTATGGGTGGATTTTTAATTTTGTTGAATACTTGCTTCCCTGTCTGTTGACGGGATCATGTGATTTATTCATATTCACTGTGGTGAGTTCAGTTCAGCTCAGTTGCTCAGTCGTGTCCGACTCTTTGCCACCCCATGAATCACAACACACCAGGCCTCCCTGTCCATCACCAGCTCCTGGAGTTTACCCAAACTCGTGTCCATCGAGTTGGTGATGCCATCCAGCCATCTCATCCTCTGTCATCCCCTTCTGCCCCCAGTCCCTCCCAGCATTGGGGTCTTTTCCAATGAGTCAGCTCTTCGCATGAGGTGGCCAAAATATTGGAGTTTCAGCTTTAGCATCATTCCTTCCAAAGAAATCCCAGGGCTGATCTCCTTCAGAATGGACTGGTTGGATCTCCTTGCAGTCCAAGGGACTCTCAAGAGTCTTCTCCAACACCACAGTTCAAAAGCATCAATTCTTCGGCCCTCAGCCTTCTTCACAGTCCAACTCTCACATCCATACATGACCACAGGAAAAGCCATAGCCTTGACTAGACGGACCTTAGTCAGCAAAGTAATGTCTCTGCTTTTGAATATGCTATCTAGGTTGGTCCTAACTTTCCTTCCAAGGAGTAAGCGTCTTTTAATTTCATGGCTGCAATCACCATCTGCAGTGAGTTACACTGATTGCTTTTCAACTTTTGAAACAGCTTTGTGTTCCTAGGATAAATCCTACTTGATTGTGATGTATTTTTGGAAGAGACTCTGTAGGACTGCTATTATTTCTTCCTTCAGTGTTTGGTAGAATTCATTAGTGAAACCATCTTGGCTTAGAGTTTTCTCTGATGGAAGGTTTTTAAGCTACAAATTTAACTTCTTTAGTAGATATAGGACAATCTGGCTACCCAGTTTTTCTTGATAAGTTTCAATAGTTTTTATTTTCCAAGGAATTGGTCTTCTTCACCTAAGTTGTCAAATTTATGGATATAGAATTGTTTGTGGTATTCTTCTATTATCCATTTAATGTCTTTGGGGTCTGTAGTGATGCTCCCCGTTTCATTTCTGATACTCGTAATTTGTGTCTTCAATAATTTTCTTAGTCTCTCTAGAAGTTTACCAACTTTATTGACCTTTCAAAGATCCAGACTTTAATTTCATTGATTTTGTATCTTTTTCTGTTTTCTTTTTTTCCTCCAAGCTTATTTATTTTTAATTGAAGGAAATTGTTTTCAATTTTATTGATTTCTGTTCTAGTTTATTTCCTTCCTTCACCTTGCTTTGGGTTTAATTTACACTCCTGTTTTCTTAAGGGGTAAGCTCTTATTACTGATCTGAGACTTTTCCTCTTTTAATATAAGCATTTAGTGCTGTAAATTTCCCTTTCACCACTGCTTTAGTTGCATTCCACAATTTTGATATGTATATTTTCATTTATTTAAAGTAAAATATTTCAGATTTTTCTTTGAGACTTCCTCTTGATTCATGTGTTATTTTAAAGTATGTCATTTAATTTTCAAGTACTTGGAAATTTTCCCTAAGTCTTCCTATTACTGATTTCTGGTTGAATTCTATTATTATCTCATAATATAATTTGCATGATTTTTATTCTAAGTTTGTTCACATTTATTTTATAGCCCAGAATATGGTTTATGGTGAATGTTCAGTTGAAAATAATCTGCATTCTTATTGTTGGTTAGAATATTTGGGAAATATTAAGTTGTCTGATAAGTTTTTTCAGGTCTCTTATGTTCTTATTGATTCTGTCTACTTCTTTTATCAATAAGAGAAGCATGTTAGAATCTCCAACTACAGTTGCGGATTTTAAAATTTCTTTCAGTTCTATAACTTTTTGATTCACATATCTTGACCATTAGTTCTTAAGTGCAACTTTAATAAAATAATAGCCAGTTATTTTACCAGTGAAAGCAAGTTTATTCAGAAGTAGTTAGAGGAATTGCAATTCAGAATATGTGAACTATGGTGGGCCATATGCAAATCCAAAGAACATGGAAAGGGAACTTTCTTTTATAGGAAAAAGCAGAAACTTGGGAGGGGCTCTAATAACCAAAGAGTGTTTTTGTAGTAAGCCGAGAGTCCGTTGTATGGAGGCTTCTCATTGGTTGTATTGCTATAGTCCCTGACTGAGCTGTCCTCCAGAGCGAAGTTTTCTTGTTTCTGCTGTATAGTAGTCAACACCTTCCTGTTTGTAGTTAATTTATGTGTGTGGTAGGGAGTGAGAGTTCCCCTACAGGTCTGTCTCAACTCCAGTTTTAGCTGTGCATGCTAAGTCTCTTTAGTCGTGTCCGACTCTTTGTGGCCCCATGAACTGTAACCTACCAGGCTTCTCTGTCCATGGGCTTTCCCAGGCAAGAATACTGGAGTGGGTTGCCATGCCCTCCTTCGAGGAATCTTCCCCACACAGGGATTGAACCTGCATCTCTTATGTCTCCTGCATTGGCAGGTGGTTTCTTTACCTGTAGTGCCCCCTGGGAAGTCAGGTTTCTTTAATTCCATAGTGGAAACACTCTGGAATTGTGTCCTCTTGGAAAACTGATCCTGTTCTCATTATACAATATTCCTCTTTATTCATGTTATAACTCCTTGTTCTGGGATCTACTTTGGGTGTTGATAATATAGCTACTCCTGCTTTGTTTTGCTTAGTGTTTGCATCCATATCTTTTCATGTTCTTTTTTTAAAATTTATTTTTTGTTTGGAGGAAAACTGCTTTACAGTGTTGTGTTGGTTTCTGCCATACAACAACACAAATCAGCTGTAATTATACACATACACTTCTTGGTCCCCGTCACCTCCCCACCTCCCTGCTCCTGTCCCACACCTCCAGGTCATCAAAGAGCAATGGGCTGGGCTCCCTGTGTTATAAAACAACTTCTTACCAGCTATCTATTTTACACATGATAGTGTGTATATATATGTCTATGCTACTTTTTTCCTATTTATTCCACTCTCTCCTTCCCCTACTATGTCCACAAATCCACTCTCTATATCTGCATCTCCATTCCTTTTCTGCAAATAGATTAATCAATGCCATTTTCTAGATACCATATATTAATATATATGATATATGATATTTGTTTTTCTCTTTCTGACTTACTTCACTCTGAATAACAGACTCTAGGCTCATTCACCTTACTATAACTGCCTCAAATTAATTCTTTTTTATGGCTGAGTAATATTCCATTTTATATATATGCGACATCTTCATCCATTCATTTATCAGTGGACATCTAGGTTGCTTCCATGATGTTCTTTTAATTTTAACCTGCCTGTGTCTGTATATATAGTTGGATCTTCCTTTTTAAATGAATCTAACAGTATCTGTCTTTTAGTTAGTGTGTTAGACTATTCATATTTACTGTGGTGTTGATATGGCTTAATTAAAAACTTACCACCTTGTTAGTTATTTTTCCACTTGTTCCATTTTCCCCTATAATTTGAGCATTTATGTTTCTCTTTTGTCTCTACTTCTTTTTTATGCTTCTTTAACATTTTTAGTGATTGCTTTGGATTGTTTATATTTGTGTATCCTTAATTAGAGTCTACTTTCAAGTAACATTACACTCTTTCACATGTAGCCTAAGGACCTTGCAGCAGTATATTCTGAATCCTTCTTTTCCATCCTTTGTGCTATTATTATCTTTTTTCTTCTATGTGTGCTATAAGCAAAACATTGGTACTATTTTTGCTTTAGACTAGGGGTCAGCAAACCTTTTTTGTAAAGATCCGGAAAGTGAATATATTGCTCTGAGGCCATAGCTGGTCCCTATTCTATGTTCTTCTTTTCTTCTTAAACAACACTTTGAAAACATAAAAACCATTCTTTGCTCATAGGTCATACTAAAACAGACTGGTTGCCATTTCCTTTTCCAGGGGCTCTTCCCAACCCAGGGATCAAATCTACGTTTCCTGTGTCTCTGGCATTGGCAGGTGGATTTGTTATCTCTGAGTCACCAGGGAATCCCTAAAATAGACTTTGGGCTGGATTTGGTTCGCAGGTTGTAGTTTTCTGACTCTTGCTTAAAACATTCAGTTACCTTTTATAGCAATTAAAAATAAAGAAGAATTGTATTTGACTTTTGTTTATTCTATTTCTAACATTTTAAATAGATCCAAGTTTCTGTCTGACATCATACTCCTTCTGCCTATAAAACCTCAGTATTTATTGTGGTATAGGTCTCTTGGCAATGAATTCTCTCAATTTCTGTTGGCCTATTGCAGTTATTTCTTGTTCATTTCGGAAAGGTATTTCCCCTAGGTAAAGAATTCTGGGTTGACACTTTCTGTACCTTTCAGCACTTCGAAGCTGTTGCTTCATTTTCTTACCTGCATACCTTCTGACAAGGTGTCTTCTGTAATTCTTACCTTTGTATATAATGTGTCATTCTCCCCCATGGCATTTGAGATTTTGTTTTGTTTTCAGTTGTCAGCTGCTTTAATACAGTATGCCTCTGTGTGTGTATGTGTGCACATGCGTGCACATGCTTGGTGTTTATCCTCCACGGTGTTTTTGAGCTGCTTGTTTCTGTGGTTTTGTATCTGTCATTAATTTGAGAAAATTCTCAGCAATTATTTCTTCAAATATTTCTTCTTTCTCTTCTGAAATTTTGACTACACCTGCTTTAGGACTCTTGGTATTAGTCCACAGCTATTGGACACCTTGTCTTGTTTCTACTGTTGAGCGTTCTTCATTTCTGTTACTGTGTTTGGCATTTCAAGCATTTCCATTTGATTATGTCTTATAGTTTCTATGTTAAAATTATGCATTTGATCTTTCATGCTGTCTGCCCTCTTTTCCCCTAGCATCTCTGGCCATTGATGATGGTTAGCTTGAATTTGGTGTGTCTGATACACTGTCTGCCCTCTTTCCCCTAGCATCTCTGGCCATTGATGATGGTTAGTTTGAATTTGGTGTGTCTGATAACCTCCCCGTCTGTGTTGCATCTGAGTCTGGTTCTGTTAGTGGCTGTGTCTCTTGGCAGAGCTGGTTTTTCTTTTTGTATGCTCTGTAATGTTTTGTCAAGACACGAGCATCTTGTGTAGGTCATGAGAGACTGAGATAGTTTTCACGCTGGGAGATGGGGATGCCTCTCTGTTTCCACTAGGCCTTTAGTGTGGGGAGTTGATCAGTCTGCTTGGGAGTTGACTGGATTTGAAATTTGTTATGGGTGTACCTCTTTCTCCCCAGTGCCCCACAGACCTCAGCTTCCTCTAGTGACACCTGGAGTTTAGAGTTGGGGCTGCTTTGCTGCAGGGCTTGTCTCACTGTTTCAGGGTCAGCCTTAGGGCTTCCTTGTGTCCTGTGCCTCAGAGTGGTCCCTGTCTGTGCTCTTTCAACTCCCTCAGTAGGTTCCATTGGTATTTGTTACTTGTCTCCAGGTGAATCTGCCTCGGGTAAACAAGTGCTTGTCTTATCTCTTTCTTCAGGTGCCTGGTTCTCAGATTCTGGGCTAGTTTGTTCCCCTCTGACCTCAGCTGTCTAATAGACTCAAGAGAGTCATGAACTTGCAGTTTATCTATTTTATTTGTAAGCATGGGAGTAATGCTCTTTTCAGCTTTCTGTACCTGGAGCAGAATTCAAACCCTTGACTTGATGTTTTCCATCCACTTCTTTTTTATGATCTTTGTGTACAATCCTTGTGCTGTTTTCCTTCCCTCTGTGGTTTATAAAATGTTATTTTTACATTTTACACATATAAATCAGTGGTTTGCAGCTCATACCTGGGGAACGTGAAACAAAATACAAATCTTGGGCCCCAGTGTTTTAGTTGAGATATGTTGAGATCCAAGCATGGGTGTCTTTTACAAGTTCCCCAGATGATTCTGATGTACACCTAGGTTGAGAGCTCTCAGTCCAAGTATCACTTACAATGTTTCCTTTCACAGAGGTACTGTTCCAATATAAATGACCAAATGAAATTTCACTTCTGTGACTTCATGGAGTTGTTTCCCTTTTAATTGTTCCTTCAGTGGTAACTAAGAGCCTGTGGTTTAGACTTGACAGTCTCATACATGGGGCGGATACCTAGAATTCTTCACATTTAACTTTCCACCGATGTGAATATCCTCCTTGACAATCTATGGCTTTGGCACTGCTTAGAGTCTTTTAGAGGCTAGAAGCTGCTTGCCATTCACAATAATAAACCCCCTTGTGAGGCAGTTTCACTTGTTTGAGGCGCTTTCCTTCTTTTGAAATGTGTCTTTCTCATAATATTTGTCTAATTCAGACTTTGCAAACTGTTAAGAAATCCGTTTGTGTGACCCAGGGCACGTGCATGTGTGCACACACACGAATTCTATGAACCAGCACTTACTGCAAGTCTTCTGTCTCTAGACTGACCTCATGACCCTACTATGGGTTGTTTCTTGTAGTATGAAAAAAGCGTACTGAGCCCATCTTCCATTAGACAAGCTTTCACAACCTTCATGACCACTCTTCTGGCTCCCCAAGAGTTTTCGTGTGCCTGGTGCTGTTCTGGTTCTTTCAGCTGTGCTCAGCTTCCTCACTTGCCCTGGCCAGTGTCCTGCGCCAGATGGACTTCAGTGTGTGGCATCCTCTGCAAATGAATGGCCTAGTTCAGAGGCCGGGGCCCTGCAAGTGGCAGATCAGTTCAGAGTAGAGAAGGTCCCTTGTTTTCCCGTAGATAACGTTTCACTCCCGTGGCCCAAATTCAGTGGGATGTAAATTGAAACCATCTCTTGAGGAACATTGTTGATGGCTCTTCTTTGGAGCTTATCCAAAGCTCTTACTTTTGCCCTGTTAATTACATGTTATTTTACATATGGGTCTTTAATTTCCAAGAGACTGTGAACTCCTTAGATATCAAGAATATTTCCTTTTTTTTGAATAGCACACAAAATTTTGTTTGTTGAATTATTCTTAGAAAACTGCATTCCCAGTCAAGAAAGTTTGGCCTTTAGCACTATTGCTTTGCTCACAATTATGCTACCAGTCTTACCTCTAACTACCAAGGGGGCGGTGGACAAAGTGGGAATTAGATGAACTGTCACCTTGGTCCTCATGCACGAGACACTGTAGCAGGTCCTGGGTGAGATGCCCTATATGCCACAGCCTACAGCTTGACACGGGGACACATGCCATGCAGGACGTGTGTCAGTGAGTTGTGTAGGATTATGTCCTCTTGGAGGTCACAGGTGAAAGAAAGGTCACACTACTGGTCAGGAAAGTCTTGATTTTGACCTTGAAGGTAAGCATCAGGCAAATGGAATGGACAGTATTTGGGGGTGGGGAGGATTTAGAGGAAGAAGAACACTATGTTAATAGTCTCCCAAGTTCTGTAACACCTTAGCTCTCTCATGGGGTGACTTGGATCTGTAGGATCTGGGAGAAACTGTAGGTAAGATACAGAGGGAAATCTAATTTACGTGGTTTCTGTACAAAGGATACACATCAACAGAAGGTAACAGGCTCAACTTCCCTCACCCTCGTCCCCAGTGTCTGAGTCCTCAGGGACACTGACGTTGACAGATGTCGTGTGGGAGGCTTCTTGTTGTGGTCATCTTGCCAGGGGCCACCTCAGGCCTGGTAGTTCAGCTCTGCCTCTCTGTGGCTTCCATGAACTTTTGGAGCAAGCATCCATGGCCACTGACGTAATTTTTTCTACTTTCTCTTCCCAGAGGCCTCTTAAATATATTATTAAGAAACGTACATTCTTAAAGTGCATCACATGTGCCACTCTGTGGTCCACTGCATCCGTGAGACAGTCTTCTGAGTATTCTTGTGCAAGTGACACCATCAGCATACTGCCTAAAAGCTGGGTATTCATCACTGATGCCTTATTGAAAACATCTCATTCATCTTGAGACTATTTTGCTATGGTAGATAAACAGGGATGGGAGTACAGTATGAAAAAACAGGCACTCTGTGTGTGGTACTTGTCCCTTAGTGAGCAGGGAGAACTTCAGTTCTTAGGCAACTACAGGAGTCATGAGAACAAAGTGTACATCATATATTTCTCCTAGAATCCAGCGCCAAGATGGTAGTTTATATCCTGGGAAGAACTGATAAATCAAGCAGAGGAGACTTATATAAGTCTTCGTTTCTCTCTGTGCCTCGGCAGTCAGGAGGCCTAGAGCTAAATGTGAAAATACCCAACTACCATGATAATTTTATTTCGAGTTCTAAGGACAGAAATTTCCTTTATTAGATCGTATGATTTCATCTTTTTAAAGACAGTAACTTTTTTTTCTTATTACCTCAGTCATACATGTTCATTATAGAAAATGTGGAAAGTAGCAGATTTACCTCCCTCATCCGATATTTTCCTGCCACATAGTAGCTGACATTGTTTTAATCTTTTTCATTTTTTTCTAAGCCTATGTGTGTCTGTATTTTTTTTCTTAAAAAATGAAATGATACCTCTTGGCGTTGGTTTCATTGCAAAGTCGTGTCCAGCTCTTGCTGTCCCATGGACTGGCTCCTCAAGGCTCCTCTGTCTACAGGATTTTCATATTGGAGTGGTTGCCATTCTCTTCTCCAGGGGATCTTCCTGACCCAGGAATTGAACCTGGGTCTCCTGGACTGCAGGCAGATCTTTACCAACTGAACTACCAGTGAAGCCCAATGTATTTTTTCCTTAAAAAATGAAATGATCCCTCTTACACTGTATTAAAGTCTTAAAAAATGTAACCTTTGTAAACAGCTTCCATGTCATTAAATACTCCTGTACAGCATTATTTTTAACAGCTGGTGTAATACTCCACCACAAGGCCACATTTTGTACTTTTAGCTTGAATTTAGCCTTCTGCTCTCATAAACAACTCTGTCATGTATGTTCTTGTAGGTAAACCTCTGAGCATATCCACAATTATTTCCATAGGATATTTTCAAGAAATGACACAGTTGCTTAAAGGGCTGTAATATTCTTAAGGCTTTAGATATATATTTCCATGTTGTCCAGAAAGCATGAGCTAATCACCTAAAATCTGAGAGTGCATCTTCCCTAAGCCTCTTGCAGTTCCAAGGTGATGATTTTTCAGAATTTCTGTCAGGAGACAGGATTCTGGCTATGGCCGCATGAGGAAGTTGCACATTTTCTTCCCCAGAAAGCAACTCTACATCTGGACAAAATTAGCAGAAACAGCCATTCTCATCACTCTGGTACCCATCCATCACACCACATCCATCTTCGAAGCTGCCCCGCCCTGTGGTGCAGAGGTGGTGTCTCAGCAGCGGAGGGCCCGCCCTTTGCTGCCCAGATCAGAGGGACTTGCTCCATCTGTGGTGGGCGCTGCCTGCTCCCAGTGAGGGTTTCTCCAGATCCCTTCTCCCTGTCAGTTTGCTTTGAATCTTAAAATAATAATAGTAATAACAGTATTCTTTCATCCAAACACTTTTATTTA
Source organism: Redunca redunca (assembly GCA_006410935.1). Classification (NCBI taxonomy): domain Eukaryota; kingdom Metazoa; phylum Chordata; class Mammalia; order Artiodactyla; family Bovidae; genus Redunca; species Redunca redunca. The sequence continues at coordinate 1,629,888 of SJYQ01000680.1, forward strand.
TTACCAGGAAAGTGGAAAATAAGCACAAAGAAATTTAAGAGCATCTGTAAGGCCTCTTGGTGTGCACTCCTCTGTATCAGCTCATTTCAGTGGAACTGTCTGCAGTGAAGGAAATGTTCCCGTGGTGTCCAGCACAGTAGCCACTGTTGCCGTGTGCTTACTGAGCACCTGATATGGCCAGTATAACTGAGGATCTGGATTCTTAATTTTTGTTCATCTTATGAATTTAAATATGCACATGGGCTAGTGGCTATAGTCTGGGCTGCCTAGTTCTATTATTTCTATAATATGGAGGCATGAATACATAACAGATATAGTTGAAAAGCTGGAATCAAGATTGCAGGGAGAAATATCAGCAACCTCAGATATGCAGATGATACCACTCTAATGACAGAAAGTGAAGAGAAACTAAAGAACCTGTTGATGAGGGTGAAGGAGGAGAGTGTAAAAAGCTGGCTTAAAACTCAAATATTGAAAAACCTAAGATCATGGCATCCAGCCCCATCACTTCATGTCTAATAGAAGGAGAGGTGGAAGCAGTGACAGATTTCCTCTTCTTGCTCTCTAAAATCACTGTAGATGGTGATTGCAGCCATGAAGTTAGAAGACGACTGCTTCTTGTCAGGAAGGCTGTGACAAACCTAGACAGGGTGTTACAAAGCAAAGGCATCACTTTGCTGACAAAGGGCCATATAGTCAAGGCTGTGGTCTTTCCAGTAGTCAGTACAGATGTGAGAACTGGACTATAAAGAAGGCAGAGTGCCGAAGAGTTGATGCCTTTGAATTATAGTGCTGGAAAAGATTCTTGAGAGTCCTTTGGACTGCAAGGAGATAAAACTAGTCGATCTTAAGGGAGATCAACCCTGAAATCTCACTGGAAGGACTGATGCTGAAACTCCAGTACTTCAGCCATGTGATACAAAGAGCTGACTCATTGGAAAAGACGCTGATGCTGGGAAAGACTGAAGGCAGAGGAGGGAGAGGGAGGATGAGATGTTTGGATGGCATCGCTCACTCAATGGACATGAGTTTGAGCAAACTCAAGGAGATAGTGAAGGACAGGATATCCTGGAATGCTGCAGTCCATGGATTTGCGAAGAGTTGTCATGACTTGGGGACTGAACAACAGCAGCAGCTACATAGTTTAAAAAAACAAAAATGTGATCAGACTTCATATTGTATTTTGTATCCCTCTTTTTCCAGTTAACAGTATATCAATAAATATCATTTTCACAGGTGACTCTTTAAACTGAATGAATGTGCCATCGTTGGCTTAACAAAATCTCTGTTGTGCCTTCAGGGTATTTACAATAATTTGACACTGTAAACAACATTACAGATAATCTTTAGAGCTAAAGTTGTGACTTCATAATTAGTTATGGAGGATAAATTCTTAGAATTTATCAGGTAAATTTTGATACCCCCTTCCAGACCCCTCTTCTAAGAAATTCTGCCAGTGAACATTCTCATCTCAGCATGAAAATATGTGAAAATATCTCACTGTTATTACTGTTAATTGTAAATTGAGATAAATACACGTGCCATAAAATCCACCCTTTTAAAATATATACACTTCAGTGGTTTTTAATACAGTCACAGAGTTGTGCAGCCATCATCACCATCTAATTGCGGTGTTTCTATGACTCCACAAAGACATCTCATACCTATTAACAATCACTCCCCATTCTCTCCATCCCTCAGCCCCTGGAAATCTCTGATCTACTCTCTAGCATATGGATTTGCATATTCTGGACATTTCATATAAATGGAATCATCCAACTTAACATTCAGAAAACTAAAATCATGGCATCTGGTCCCATTACTTTCATGGCAAATAGATGGGGAAACAATGGAAACAGTGACAGACTTTATTTTCTTGGGCTCCAAAATCACTGCAGATGGTGACTGCAGCCATGAAATTAGATACTGCTTGCTCCTTGGAAGAAAAGCTATGACCAACCTAGACAGCATATTAAATAGCAGAGAGATTACTTTACCAACAAAGGTCTGTCTAGTCAAAGCTATGGTTTTTTCAGTAGTCACGTATGGATGTGAGAGTCAGACCATAAAGAAGGCTGAGCACTGAAGAATTGATGCTTTTGAATTGTGGTGTTGGAGAAGACTCTTGAGAGTCCCTTGGACTGTGAGGAGATCAAATCAGTCAATCCTCAAGGAAACCAGTCCTTAATATTGACTGATGCTGAAGCTGTAGTACTTTGGTTAGCTGATGCGAAGAGCTGACTCATTTGGAAAGACCCTGATGCTGGGAATAATTGAAGGCAGGAGGCATTGAAGGTTGGATGGCGTCACTGACTCAATGGACACGAATTTGAGCAAACTCCAGGAGATGAAGGACAGAGAAACCTGGCGTGCTTCAGTCCAAGAGGTCACAGAGTGGGACACCACTGAGCGACAGAACAACGACTATGCAGCCTTTTGTGTGTAACTTTCTTAGCATAATGTTTTCGAGATTGAAGGTTCATAAACCAGTACTTCATTCTTTTTATGACTGGGAAATATTCCATTGCATGGATAGACCGTATTTTGTGTATCCATTCATCTTGATGGAGATTTGGGTCGTTTTCTTTTTCTTTTTTACTGTTGTAAATAATGCTTCTACGAACAGCCATGTACAGATTTTTGTGAGGACTTTTTTCATTTCTGTTGGATATATGCCTAGGAGTGGAACTGCTGGATTATGTGGTTAAGTCTATATTTGACTCTTTGAGGAACTGCCAGACTGTATCCAAAGCAGCTGTCATTTTGCATTCCCACCAGCAATGTGTATGGTTCCAACTTCTTTACATCCTCCTCCACACTTTTCATTGTCCATGTTTTTGCTTATAGCCATCTTAGTGCGTGTGAAGTAGTATCTCTTTCTGGTTTCAGTTTGCATTTTTTCTGCTAATGATGTTGAGTATTTTTTATGTGCTTATCTGCCATTTATTTATCTTCTTTGAAGAAATGTCTATTAAAATAACTTTGCTAATTTTATTTGGGCTATTTGTCTTTTTATTTTAAAGTTAAGAGAGGTCTTTACATATTCTGGATACCATACCCTCATCAGATGTATAATTTACAAATGTTTTCTCTCCTTCTGTAGGTTATCTTTTCATTTTTTTATTAATATACTTTGAAACACAAAAGTTTTCATTTTTATAACATCCTGTTTATGTTTTGTTTTCCGTTGTGCTTTTATTGTCATGTCTAAGCAACCACTGCCTCATCCGAAATCACAAAAGTTTACTTCTATTTGTTTTATAATTTTAGCTCCTCCATTTAGATATTTGATCTGTTGTTGTTCAGTCGCTAAGTCGTGTCTGACTCTTTGTGACCCCATGGACTGTTGCCCATCAGCCTCCTCTGTCCTCCACTATATCCCAGAGTTTGCTCAAATTCATGTCCATTAAGTTGGTGATGCTATCTAACCATCCCATCTTCTGTTGCCCCCTTCTCCTTTTGCCTTCAATTTTCTCAGCATCAGGGTCTTTTCTAATGAGTTGGATCCTTGCTGCTGCTGCTACTGCTAAGTCACTTCAGTCGTGTCTGACTCTGTGAGACCCCATAGACGGGGGCCCACTGTTCCTGGGATTCTCCAGGCAAGAACACTGGAGTGGGTTGCCATTCCCTTCTCCAATGCATTGAAGTGAAAAGCGAAAGTGAAGTCACTCAGTCATGCCCGACTCTTAGCAACCCCATGGACTGCAGCCTACCAGGCTCCTCCGTCCATGGGATTTTCCAGGCAAGAGTACTGGAATGGGGTGCCATTGCCTTCTCCGTGGATCCTTGTATCAGGTGGCAAAGATTTTAGAACTTCAGCAATGAATATTCAGGGTTGATTTCCTTTAGGATTGATTTAGTTTGATCTTCTTGCAGTCCAAGGGACTCTCAAGAGTCTTCTCCAACACCACAGTTCAAAAGCATCAATTCTTTGGTGCTTACGCTCTGTTATGATCCAGCTTTCACACCTGTACATGACTACTGGAAAAACCATACCTTGACCAGACAGACCTTTGTCAGCAAACTGATGTCTCTGCTTTTTAATGCACTGTCTAGGTTTGTCATAGCTTTTCTTCCACAGAGCAAGTGTCTTTAATTTTATGGCTGCAGTCACCATCTGCCATGATTTGGGAGTCCAAGAAAATAAAATCTGTCACTGCTTCCACTCTTTCCCCTTCTATTTGCCATGAAGTGATGGGACCAGATGCCATGATGTTAGTTTTTTAAATGTTGAGTTATAAGCCAGCTTTTTCACTCTCCTCTTTCACCTTCATCAAGAGGCTCTTTATTTCCTCTTCACTTTCTACTATTATTGTGGTTATCTGCATATCTGAGATTGATATTTCTCCTGACAGCCTTGATTCCAACTTGTATTCATCCTACCTGGGATTTCACTTGATATACTCTGTATATAAGTTAAATAATCAGGTTGACAAAATACAGCCTTGTTGTACTCCTTTCCCAATTTTGAAACAGTCCATTGTTCCATGTCTAGTTTTTACTGTTGCTTCTTGACCAGCATATACAGGTTTCTCAGGAGACAGGTAAGGTGGTCTGGTATTCCCATCTCTTTGCAAATTTTCCACAGTTTGTTGTGATCCACACAGTCAAAAGCTTTAGTTTAGTCAATGAAGCCGAGGTAGATGTTTTCCTGGAATTTCCTTGCTTTCTACATGATCCAGTGAATCTTGGCAACTGGATCTCTGGTTCTCCTGCCTCTTTGAAACCCAGCTTATACATTTGAAAGTTCTTGATTCACATACTGCTGAATCCTGATGTGAATAATTTTGAGCATTACCTTACTAGCTCGTGAAATGAGCACAATTGTACAGTAACTTGAACATTCTTTGGCATTGCCCTCCTTTGAGATTGGAATGAAAACCTGACCTTTTCCAGTCCTGTGGCCACTGCTGAGTTTTCCAAATTTGCTGGCATATTGAGTGCAGCACTTTCACAGCATTGTCTTTTAGGATTTGAATAGCTCAGCTGGAATAATTAAGCTGAAATTCCATCCCTTCTATTAGCTTTGTTTGTAGTAATGTGTTTGAAGGTCCACTAGACTTCACACTTCAAGATGTCTGGCTCTAGGTGAGTGACCACACCATCGTGGTTATCAGATCATTAAGACCTTTCTTATATAGTTTTTCTGTGTATTCCTGCCACTTTTACTTAATCTCTTTTGCTTCTGTTAGGTTGTTACAATTTCTGTCCTTTGTCGTGCCCATCCTTGCATGAAATATCCCCTTGATGTCTCCAGTTTTTTTGAAAAGGTCTCTAGTCTTTCTGATTCTATCATTTTCCTCTATTTCTTTGCATGTTCATTGAAGAAGGCCTTCTTACATCTCCTTGCTGTTCTCTGGAACTCTGCGCTCAGTTGGGCATATTTTTCCCTTTCTCCCTTGCCTGTTGGGTCTCTTCTCTTCTCAGCTATTTGTTTAGCCTCCTCAGACAACCATGTTGGCTTCTTGCATTTCTTTTTGTTTGGGATGGTTTTGGTCACTGCCTCCTATATGTGTTATGAACCTCTGTCCATAGTTCTTCAGGTACTTTGTCTATCAGATCTAATCCCTTGCTTGAATCTATTCATCACTTCCACTGTATAATCATAAGGGATTTGGTCATACCTGAATGGTCTAGTGGTTTTCCCTACTGTCTTCAGTTTAAGCTTGAATTTTTCAATAAGGAGCACATAACCTGAGCCACAGTCAGCTCCAAGTCTTGTTTTTACTGACTAGGTAGAGCTTCCTTTTCTTTGGCTGCAGATAACATGATCAGTCTGACTTTGATATTGACCATCTGGACCATCTGTCCATGTTTAGAGTCATCTCTTGTGTTGTAATTGTATATAATTATGATCAACTAATATTTTATAGAGTTCTATTCAGATGGTGACTCCAGCCATGAAATTAAAAGACGCTTGCTCCTTGGAAGAAAAGCTATGGCCAACCTAGATAGAGTGTTTAAAAGCAGAGACATTACTTTGCCAACAAAGATCCATCCGTCAAAGCTATGGTTTTCCCAGTAGTCGTGTATGGTTATGAGAGTTGGACTATAACGAAAACTGAGTATTGAAGAACTGATGCTTTTGAACTGTGGTGCTGGAGAAGGCTTTGAGCATCCCTTGGACTGCAAGTAGATCCAACCTGTCAATCTTAAAGGAAATCAGTCCTGAATATTCTTTGGAAAGACTGATGCTGAAGCTGAAACTCCAGTACTTTGGCCACCTGATGTGAAGAACTGACTCATTGGAAAAGACCCTGATGCTGGGAAGGATTAAAAGTGGGAGGAGAAGGGGACAACAGAGGATTAGATGGTTGGATGGCATCACTGACTCGATGGACATGAGTTTGAGTAAGCTCTAGGAATTGGTGATGGACAGGGAAGCCTGGCGTGCTGCAGTCCATGGTGTTGCAGAGTAAGACACAACTGAGCAACTGAACTGATGACAATCAATGGAGGAAAGAATACTCTTGTACACGAATTGTGCTGGGACAACTGGGTACTTAACATGCAAAAGAATAAATTTGGATCCCTAACTCACACTGTATACAAAAAGATCTATTTTGAGGTAATTTTTGTATATGGTGTGAGTTAGGGATCCGGATTTGTTCTTTTTGCATGTAATTGTCCAGTTGTCCCAGCATCATTTGTGGACAAGTGTATTGTTTCCCCCACTGATTTTCATAGCACTCTTATAAAAAAATCATTTGATCATAAATATATGCAATTACTTCCATGTTCTAAATTCTGCTCTGATCTCTATATCTATCATTATGTCACTGACACACAGTCTTGATTGTTCTTGTTTCATAGTAGTTTTGAATTCTGAAAATATAAGTCTTCTAACTTTGTTCTTTTTTTCCCCCAAGATGCCTTTGGCTATTCTAGGTCTTACATTGCTATACAAATTTTAGGATTATTTTGTTAATTTCAGCATTAAATCCAGTGGGGATTTGGATATTGATTACATTGAATCTGGAGGTGAATTTGGGGATTAATGCATTTTAACAATATTGCCTTCTTGTCATGAACATAGGATGTTTTTCCAGTTATTTTGATCTTCTTTAATTTCTTTCAAAGATGTTGTTAATTTTCAGTTTTCAAGTATTGCACTTCTTTTGTTAAATTTATCACTGAGAATTTTATTCTTTCTGCTGCAGTGTAAATGAAACTGTCCCAGTTTTATTTTTATATACAAGATCATCTAAAAATGGAGATAGTTTTAGTTATTTCTGGCAGAGATTGCTTTTATTTCTTTTTTCTTGCCCAGCTACCTTGGCTAGAAGTAACAGTACAATGTTGAATAGAAGTGATGAGAGGAGACATCTTTGTTTTGTTCCTGTCTAATGTTCCTTGTTAACGAGATGGCAATTATTATTTATGCTTGTTTTTGATGACTGTTTTATGTTCTAAGAATCTGAGTGATGGGGCAGGAGTTGCCGCTTGGTTCCTCCAAGGGAAGGAAAAATAATAAACAATCAAAACAATAAAATCACACAATAAACATTCCCTTTGTCTTGTGCATTGGAAGGTTTGGCATAGTAGTTACTAGAAAAGAAGCATTTTAATTGAGTTATTTATTCATGTAACATCTAGGTACCAAGAAGTTTGATTAAACTTTTAAATTTATTATTATGTAAGCATTCATTATTTTAAAATAAAACTTAAATTTTCCTATGATATTTTCTACCCTATATTTCTGCAGTTTTGGTTTCCCACTGGGAACTTCAGGTACCATGTGGGATCACAGAGATGAATTAAACACAGGCTGTCCCCCTAGGGTGCTTGTGGAAAAGTCTTTTTAGGGAGATAGGAAACAGGAAGTTTAATATTCTGGCAAGTGGTTTCCATCAAAGGGTAACCTGTCAGAAGAGGTGTGCTTCACCACTAGTATTTTTGGATCCTAGTTTTCTGATGGAACATTTGCTTATTACCCTATAGAATCAAAAAGTTTTGGAACTAGAGGCTTGTAAATCCTTTTAGTAATATCTGACCTCATATTTTTTTTAATAGGAAGAACTTCTTACCTTATTCCATAATTCCTGTTTTCTCTTATCACCAGTGAGCAACTCTTCTCACTCTGAAATGTTTTATCACATACACAGACACACATGAATGTAGGCATGCATGCTAATTTGCCTCAGTTTGGTTCAACTCTCTGCGACCCCATGAATCGCAGCATGCCAGGCCTCCCTGTCCATCACCATCTCCTGGAGTTCACTCAAACTCACGTCCATCGAGTCAGTGATGCCATCCAGCCATCTCATCCTCTGTCGTCCCCTTCTCCTCCTGCCCCCGATCCCTTCCAGCATCAGAGTCTTTTCCAGTGAGTCAACTCTTCGCATGAGGTGGCCAAAGTATTGGAGTTTCAGCTTCAGCATCAGTCCTTCCAAAGAACACCCAGGGCTGATCTCCTTTAGAATGGACTGGTTCGATCTCCTTGTAGTCCAAGGGACTGTCAAGAGTCTTCTCTAACACCACAGTTCAAAAACATCAATTCTTCGGTGCTCAGCTTTCTTCACAGTCTGCTCTCACATCCATACATGGCCACTGGAAAAACCATAGCACTGACCAGATGGACCTTTGTTGGCAAAGTAATGTCTCTGCTTTTGAATATGCTATCTAGGTTGGTCCTAACTTTTCTTCCAAGGAGTAAGCGTCTTTTAATTTCATGGCTGCAGTCACCATCTGCAGTGATTTTGGAGCCTCCCAAAATAAAGTCTGACATTGTTTCTACTGTTTCCCCATCTATTTCCCATGAAGTGATGAGACCAGATGACATGATCTTCGTTTTCTGAATGTTGAGCTTTAAGCCAACTTTTTCACTCTCCTCTTTCACTTTCATCAAGAGGCTTTTTAGTTCCTCTCCACTTTCTGCCATAAGGGTGGTATCATCTGCATAGCTGAGATTATTGATATTTCTCCCAGCAATCTTGATTCCAGCATGAGCTTCTTCCAGCCCAGCGTTTCTCATGATGTACTCTGCATATAAGTTAAATAAGCAGGGTAACAATATACAGTCTTGACGGACTCCTTTTCCTATTTGGAATCAGTCTGCTGTCCCATGTCCAGTTCTAACTGTTGCTTCCTGACCCGCATACAGGTTTCTCAAGAGGCAGGTCAGGTGGTCTAGTATTCCCATCTCTTGAAGTTGCCTCAGTTGTGTCCAATTCTTTGTGACCCCATGGACTGTAGCCTGCCAGTTCCCTCTGTCCATGGAATTTTCCGGGCAAGAATACTGGAGTGGGTTGTCATTCCCTTCTCCAGGGGATCTTCCCGACCCAGGGATCGAAATCGGGTCTCTTATGTCTCCTGTGTTGGCAGGCGGGTTCTTTGCCACTGAGCCACCTGGGAAGCCCCACCAATGTGCACATGCACAATATTTTCGGAGAGAGGCAATCCATGTTCAGTCCATTTCCTGCTCCATTGGCTGTGTCTGGCTGGGGTAATATAACACCAGCCCCCAGGTTCATCTTCAGGGTGACTTGTCTAGGATTCCTGCTTCACTTTGCCCTCGAAGACTACTCAGCATTGTCCTTCTGATAGGTGTTGATGACGTGGAATTGACAAGGACAGGGATGTTATCTGACTCCAAATCTGAATGACCTAGAGGTTGTGGGAGGTTTCCTGTTCTTTTTAATTGTGCATTCAACAGTTTTTTGTAAAGAGCATACTCCATCCATTTTAAACTTGTCAATTCGGAGGATTAACTAGGACACATATAAAGACATACCCGTTTGCTTACTGTAAAGTCATCTTTCTGGAAAAGAATGCAAGTGGTATTAACAAAAGCAATTAAATAGACACATGCCTTAAAAATATTTACAGAGGCTTTTAAAAAATGTCAATTCAAAATGGTAGGGAACATGTGTTTCCATTTGGCTATTTAAAAGAAACTTTTAATCTAACTTCCTTATATATTATTTATTATTACAATTAAAATAACATATGGTTACTTTTTATCATTCCACTGGTAAAATGGAATGTGAAGCTTATGGTTTTAGACTACAAAAGGAAATGAATTGTCCATACAAACCTTTCAAGTTTAATTAAATTTCAAACAAATATGAAGTTCTAGTTTCCGCTTCTCTTTTCTATTACAATGTGTTTTTTTTTTTTTTTTCTTTTTGATTATGTGAGGGTGAGATAAGGATGCAGGAGTGCTTTCTGGTTCACACTATTACTGTGTATGATATAGTAGCCAATTCCATCAAAAGGGAAATAGGAAAATAACTGCTCTGTTTGTGCCTCGTAAGCAGTTTGTAAAGTCCCCTCTAGTCCCTATGATTAAATATTGGCATCTCTCCTTGCAGGCTTCTAAAATGAAATTTTAAAATGGAGCAAACAGCATTTTAAAATCAAGCACATACACTGTGTAGGGACAAATCCAGCAAAGAATCACAGCACCGCAGGCAGGCATTTGATTCAGTGCTGTGGGAAATGCTACAGAGAGGGAAATGGATGGGGCAGGGGAGCCTGGGAAATTCCAGGCCATTGAAAGGCTCTGATGACTTGCCCATGTTGGGGGCAGCTGGGCTGGGGAGTAAGGAGCATGGGATGGTAAAAAGCAGAGCTTTGCCTCTCGTGTGTGACAAATGCATCAGTAAGGCATATTGTCACTGAGTTCCTCTTTACCTCAATCTAAGCCCATGAGTGGTCTGGATCTTGCTCTGGGGAGGGTGTGGAGGGCCCTTCCTAGAAAAGGGGGTGGCACCGTGTGGAGGAAAGTGTTTGGTTGGGAGTCAGGAACTAGAGTCCTGAGCTTTGTCCTTCTGGCTTCCATTCCATGACCCTGGATGAGTCACCTTACTCTCTGAGCTGTGATTTCCATACTGCAACATGTAGGGCCGACCTAAGTACATGAGTCCCAAACCAGGTCCCCAGGCTGCCGTCAGCCAGCTCTGAGGCTGTTCCTGCACCAACACGGGGGCTCCTGGCCCTGCCCGCTGGAAGGAGCAGCCTCAGCCTCCTCTCTTGTAGCTGTGCTTCTGCAAGCTGCTGTTTGAACAAAGCCGTGACTGGAAAGTGGAAATTATTTGGTGGTCTGATCTCAAGGATCTTCTTGTTCTTACATTCCAGCTGTCTCTGTGACATCCCATCCCTGCTGAATGTGACAGGGGTCAGGAACACCCATTATCCCGGCCTCTCCCATCTTGGCCAGAAACACCAGGGACGTGTATCCTCAGCAACAGAAACACAGCTCGTTAGTGAATGTGAAGCTGCATGAGGAAAGGAGTCTGTGTTTGTGGGATTTCAGCCTCTGACTCACGGACAGATACTCCCTTTGGATGTAGTTTCCCTTTTCTCCAAGCCTGGGGCCCGGATCCTGTACGTGGTCATGTGGCCTTGAGGGCGCTGCAGCCTGTACCCCTCTACCCTAGTCAGCTTTCCACAGGTGCTGTCCGAGTGCTGAGTGCTGACCTTTACTGGTGTCTGAGGTTAAGGCAATGACAGCCACCTGCAAGTTGGGGTTCTGAGCGCTGGGCCTCTCGCAAGAGTCACTTACGTTTTCTCCCTTGTGTCACGTCGTCACTTATCTGGTTTTGTCTTGAGATCATTCTCCTTTCACTTATTCATTATGTGACTTATCCCTCTGCAATAAACTTTCCTTTCTTTCTTTTGAAATGATAGTACATGTGCTCTTGTGTTGCCAGGACTGAACATTTAGGGAATAGGCCTTCAATTTCCCTGCTGTTTCAAGCAGATATGTGCCTTTTGTTACTTATCCCAAGACAACCTGATGAGAACAGAAGCATGTGAGGAAGGTTTGGCAGAGGAAACCATCATGATAGACCTATTTTAATTGATGAATGTGTAGCTGGAGACCCAGGGGTGTTGAGCAGTTTGATTAATGTTTATGAGGAATGAAGATGTGTTGTTCAGGAATGAAGATTTGGACATTGTGTCTCCATATCCATTTCTCCATGTTGTGTTCCTTTCACTGTTTTGTAACTTAGCAGACTCTCCTTAAGTTCCCTGATGAGAGCATGGGGCTTGTTGAGCATGGGGCTGTCAGAAGTGAATGAACCCAGGTGTTGCCCTCAAGGGGCATGTGGCCGGGCTTGGGCAGGAGCTGAGTGGTGACAGACTGCAGTGGTCACTGCACTTTCAAGAAGGTCCTTGGTGTTGGGGACACTCAGGCTGGGCAGTCACGTGCTCCTGGCTGGGGCAGGAAGTGTTCTTGCAGGAGGTACCCCAGAGGGATGAACTTGAGGTGCTCCAAAAAGTGGGGGATTCCAGGGGGAGGCGAAGGACTTGGTGGGCTTGGTCAGGTGTAGGAGCCCAGAGCTGTCATTGGGCCAACCCTGAGGGAGAGATGAGGAGGGGGCAGGAACTTGGATGGGATGAGCAGAATCAGGCTGGGAAGGGTCTTGAATACTTGACTGTCCTGCCTGTCAGTGTGGGTTTTACCCCCAGGGCGTGGGAACCCAGAGCAGAATGTCAGGCAGACTAGGAAGTATGGGAGGAGGTTTGCAAGGTCATTGAGCATAAAGTTAATAAGCAAGGGCTCTTGGTGCAGGTGACTGGGGTTTGAAACCTGCCGTTGCTACCTTCCAACCCTGGGCAGGTTACTTACCTGTGTCTCTGTTGCCTCATCTTTCAAAGAGGGATAATAGTCCTCGTTGTCTGATAGGGTTCTTGTGAGGAAACAGTGAATACATCCGCCTTCTGGGGCTTCCCTGGTGGCTCAGTGAGTGAAGAATTCGCCTGCAGTGCAGGAGACACACATTGAATCCCTGGTTTGGTAAGATCCCCTGCAGAAGGAAATGGCAACTCCAGTATTGTTGCCTGGGAAGTCTCATGGACAGAGGAGCCTGGTGGGCTACAGTCCATGGGGTCGCAAGAGTTGGACAGGACTTAATGACTCAACCACCACTAAACCACAATACTCTTACCGAAATGGGCCCATAGTAAGCACTTCTTAAAATGTTGTCATCATATTTTGGGCAAGGGGACATACCATATTTGCCACGAGCAGTTTCTTAGACTGTGTATCAGTTAGCTGTTGGCATAATAATGCTGGGTAACAAATATACCACAGCAGCTGACAACAGTGATTTACTATGACTTTTGCAGTGGTGGGTTGGCAGTGGAGCTTGGTGGCTCCACCTTGGACTTCACTCAGTGGCCAAGCCTCAAGCTGTGGCCCTGGTTAGGCCTGCAGGTTGCTTCATGTCTGCTCCATGTGGGGTCCAGGCTGAGGGCAGCTGTGGTCCCAGGGTAGCTCCTGGCAAGGCTGTGGCAGAGCTGGAAAAGCTAAGAGGAATCCTGCGAGACTGCTTAAGGCCTGCGCTCCCTGCATCAACAGCGAGTCCAGGCCAGCAAGCCCAAGGTCAAAGGGCCAGGGATTCTGATCCTTGTTGGTGGGAGGAGCTGCAGGGTCTCTTGGGAAAGGCCATGCCCACAAGAGGTGGGGGCCAACAGTGAGGAGTCATGGGTGGTACTGCATTCCTCCTAATGAAGCTTCTAGAGGGGAGTTTCCTTGCAGGGTGAAGCAATACTCACCGGACAAGGTGACCCCAGGGGCCTGACTTCAATTGGTGTCCTTCCTGCCGTTGTCCCAGCACCTACCTTTAGGCTTTGCTAACGCCTGCTTTCTCCTGCCTCTCAAGAGTCTCAGGGAAGCCTGCACATTTCAGGGAAAATGTACTGGTGTGGGTTTGAATCTTCAAAGTGGGGATGAGCCCAGGCTGTAGTGGCCCTTACTGGAAGGATGGGAGGTCCCACTGCAGGAGCACTGGGCAGCCTCTTGCAGACTCACCAGGCTGTGATGACCTCCACTAGAAGACTTACTGCTTAGACTCGAGAATAAAATGTCTTCGCTTACATGTGTTTTTAGATATCTTTCTCCCAGTATAGTTGAGGAATTGCATCTTTTTCTGGTTTCCCTGGCATTTGCTTTCTACTCCCTGGGGACCTCCTGGGAGGCATGCGTGGCTCTCCAGGGTCCAGCCCCGGGCAAGTGCTGGGAGGGAGGCAGGGAGAGGCAGCCCAGGCAGGATGGGTTAGCGGGTAACTCTGCCTCTTTCTCCAGCCTCCTCGGCGCTTGGGAGGAGGATGGGGATAGTGAAGGGAGGAGCTGAATGGGATTGCTTTGCCAGTTTGTAAGATAATCCCTCCTCTTCCCTGGCCTCCTTATGCTGCACACAAAAGTGTCCATTCTTCTCCGACAGAAAAGAGAGAAGCAGAGAGGACAGTGTTATAGTTGGACTTTCCTATTTTATATATGAGACAATATTGTGAAGTGGAATATCACATTTCTTAATATGCTGTTCACTTATTAGATTAAAAAATTAAGCAAGATCTCTAAAATTAAACTTAATAATTAAGCATAATATTAAATTGAGCAATTTTTTCAGAGATGTGGAAGAAATGCATGCTAGGATTTTTTTTTTTGGTAAGAAAAACAGCACCAGGTATATTATAACAAGTGACATATTAATAGCTTGGAGAACATTAGATGCTCAGTAATTGTACCTTTGATGGTGGTGCTCTCTCTGGTTCGTTTTTGGAGGAGGGGATTGAAAGCAGAGAAAGCCAGGCTGAGCAGTGCCATCCAGGGCCTTGGTCTAGAGGAACCACTCAGCCATTTCTTTTCTGGTTGGAAAAGCAGCAGGAAATTGAAACAGAAAAGCTCAGATTCGAAAACCAAGCCATGTATGAACCTTTGAGGTTATAATTTTTTTTTCATACAGTGGTTGCTTCTAAAAAACCCAATTCAAAATAGTTACTGCAAGAATAGACATGCTGAAATCCTAATGGTGCAATTCTGTTTTGTTGAGTCAAAAAAAATAGGGCAGGATAATGACGAGTCCTAGCTATGCAAATGGAAAGAAAGATCATCATGCCTTGTGCTTCAGGGTGTGAACTGATGGCAAAAATCTGTCCACATTACTGTGTAGGGGAGATGAATTCAGATGAAAGCAGTCAATGAGACTATGTTCTTTTTCTTTTTTTCTTCAAGCATCACTTATGACTGAGATGCTAAGATAGTTGATCCATTGGCAGCCTTTCCTAAGTGTCCGCTGTGGGTAAGGCTCACATAGAGGTCTCTGTACTTGAGTCCCTCCTTCCTTCATTGGCGAGTAGCTTCAGGCTTGGCTTTCCAGGAGCTTGTGTCTTGATGGGAATGGCAAGGTGCAGACGTTAGAACCTCAAACACAAGAGCTAATTTACATAGTACACACTATGTATGGTAGGTTTCTAGTGGATCTGGAGGAAAAATCAATAGAGTAAAAATCCATGATTCTGAATGTTGACCAGCTAAACAATGAATTCTTGGACTTCTTTTATTTTTCTCAGGGCAAAGGGGTATTATTTCCAGGTGTGTCAGGGTTAGAATAACATTGCCACCCAAGAAGTAACCCCTCCCCATAAAATAAGCAGAGAATCCAAACAGTTGATGACTCAGCTGCCATATGCTTCTATACCCCACAATTACACACTCAAAGCCTTGTACTGAATGGGAAGAACTGATTTTAGATGGAAATTGTGGCTCAGTTGACTGATGCCCCACTGAAGAAGATGATGATGATGTCTTGATTTGCTCATAATCTCTTACTGAGATTTCTTATAAAACTCTTATGTATATTTGGATTTTTACTTTGAGGTCCTTGTACTTTAAAAAGTAAATTGGAATAATTTCCTAACTATAACTCAAATATGCTAAAATTTCAAAATAAGGCAATGAGGAAGAATTATTTAATAGATTATTTAATAAATGGTTTGGATATAGTAAGATATCAATTGGACCTTCACCAAATGTAAGCTCTGGAGAGTTGAATATTGCAAATCAAATGATAGAAACACTAGCAGAGAATGTAATATTTATTAATTCTGCATAGGAGTAACAGTTTTCATGGCTTTAAAGAAAAAGAAACCTGTGAAGAAAAAATGAGCAGATTTGAACACATTAAAATTTAAAACTTCTGTATAAATGAGACAACATATTGGGACCATTTGCATTACATTTTTGACACACCTATATTCAAATGTATTAAAAAACAATTGGGATTTTAATAGATGTAAAATGTAATTGGTCCCATTTATTGGATATTTTTCTATGCCCACATAGATTTACAAAAAAATCAGGTTATAATGAATGTTTTGTAACCAGCTTTTCTCTTACTAACTAGTCTTCACAGTTTCCAGGGGTTGCCAAATGTTGCACTGGTCAGGAAGTAACAACTCAGTTTTACTTAATTACGTTTTCAGGGCTGGATGTGAAGGTTACAGAAATCTAATTGAAGGTGATTTTTCTATTGTCTCTTCTACTTATGAAGCTCTTGTCTGCTATGGGAATGATGGTTATGGAAAAATACATCCCCTTGTACTGTACAAAGAAACACATCTGATAATGTTTTTATCAGCAATTTTTAGGGAGTGTTTGCCACTGAGATCTGTTTTAGCGAAAGAGGAAGTATCATTTGAGGTCCAGTGCTTTCCACAACATATCATCAGTTGTCTTTAAAGGCCGTGGTAAAAGGAACATGTTAATTACCATTCCTGTGAGCATTTCTAGGGTAGTGATGACTAGTGTTATATTAGGGCTCTCTGTCAAGCATGTCATTTCCTTATCTCGCTTTTATAGCAGAGGAAATAAAGGCACTAGAGAAATGTCTTTGAGGTCACACAACAAGTTAGCAGCAGATAAACATTAGAACCGGCAGCTCCGGAATTCCCACTGTGTGTAATTAGTTCACTGCGGGCAGGAAATGGCAGCATGGGGGATAAATGGCAAGTGTGGTGTTTGGGGACCTGGAGGCTGGTGGGAATTCTCTGTGCTCTTCTGAATGGTTAATTAAGTTAGTTTCTTTCTGAGGTTCTCACTGTGCAGAACTGGGAGGCCTCTCAGGCAGGCACCTTATTCCTTAGGGTGAAGGGAAACATTAGTCACCCTCTAGTGTCTTGAAAGCGATGGCACCCCACTCCTGTCCTCTCGCCTGGAAAATCCCATGGACGGAGGAGCCTGGTGGGCTGCAGTCCATGGGGTCATTAGGAGTCGGACACGGCTGAGCGACTTGACTTTCACTTTTCACTTTCATGCATTGGAGAAGGAAATGGCAACCCACTCCAGTGTTCTTTCCCGGAGAATCCCAGGGACGGGGGAGCCTGGTGGGCTGCCGTCTATGGGGTCGCACGGAGTTGGACTCGACTGAAGCGACTTAGCAGCAGCAGCAGCAGTGTCTTGATGAGCTAGCCAGGTGGAGCATATTGACTGTTGTGTTGGGAGGCTCAGTAGTTTCTTGGACCTTTCAGTCTCCTCCTGAGGCTTTTGGAGTTTCTGAGTGTGGTTTTTTTNCATTAGTCACCCTCTAGTGTCTTGAAGGCAACGGCGCCCCACTCCTGTCCTCCTGCCTGGAAAATCCCAGGGATGGAGGAGCCTGGTGGGCTGCAGCCCATGGGGTCATTAGGAGTCGGACACGGCTGAGCGACTTCACTTTCACTTTTCACTTTCATGCATTGGAGAAGGAAATGGCAACCCACTCCAGTGTTCTTTCCCGGAGAATCCCAGGGACGGGGGAGCCTGGTGGGCTGCCGTCTATGGGGTCGCACGGAGTTGGACTCGACTGAAGCGACTTAGCAGCAGCAGCAGCAGTGTCTTGATGAGCTAGCCAGGTGGAGCATATTGACTGTTGTGTTGGGAGGCTCAGTAGTTTCTTGGACCTTTCAGTCTCCTCCTGAGGCTTTTGGAGTTTCTGAGTGTGGTTTTTTTCTGGAGCTCTTGATGGAGCATGAGGATGGGAGTGAAAGGGTGGAAACTGTTCTGACTCTTTACAAGTTCCCCCTCCTTCCCACAACTCCAGGATCCAGAGCGTCTGGTAAGCACTTGGTTGGCTTGTGGAGGGCATGCTTGCCTTTTTTTTTTTGTCTCCTTAGGAGAGAGAGATTCAAAATCGGTGTTCTCTGTCCTGTTCTTAGGCCTGTGACAAATCATCGCAGGAGATAGTGTGGTGTTTGGAAGCTCCACCAAGAAGTTTGGTGTGGAGAATTCTAGGGAGTCCAGAGGCAGTTGCCAAGTTGGAGTCAGAGGCTGGCTCTATCAGATGCTCTAAAAAAAGCTCCTTAGATTTTGGAGTCACGATGATCCTAATTTCATTGGCCCCTTTTTAAGGCCATGACTAAGGGTTTAAGCAGCAAGGGCTGACTGCAAACAGAGGTCTGTGCCCCTGCTTTAGAACTTTGAAGGAAGGTGGGGTTCAGAGTTCGTTCCTCCTCTGTCCACTCTGGAAGGGGCTTGGCAGGCTTCCTGGGGGCTCTACTGGCTTCGAGTTGCATCCACCTTGGCTACTCAGAGCGAGGTCGAGTGATTGGCAGATCAGTCACCTGAGAGCTCCTTCGACCTGCTCTCACACATCATCTAGGTGGTTATTCTGTCTCCTCAAGTTTGAGGGGCACTGGTATGTATGGTGTTGTTTGACTTGGAAATGTAATTTGATCAGTGGCCAAACCTTTCTTCCTGATTTTATTTTGTATTTATATACTTATAAGTCTTAATAAATACTCAGTCCTTTGACATTTTGGTAATTTAAACATCTTTTTTTTTAAAGTTGTTTTTCATTTTAAATTACTATATTCATTCTAAAAGCTTCAGAAAATACAGAAAAGTGAAAAGTAAAGGGCAACTTACCCTCAAATATACTTACTCAGAACATTTTAAAGGTAGGTTTTCTTTCTGTTTTTTCTGTGCACAGTTTTGAATAACCTTGTTTTTCATGGTAAAACATAATATAGTTTAGACATGGTAGACATAATATATAATCCTTGAAGAAAGTCAAGAAACTAGGAACAAGCATAAAACAGAATGGAAGGCATCCTGTTTATTAGGTTTTGGAGTTTTGTATAGTGTAGTAAAGAGGTGCTTCCTAGTCTTTGCCTCTATCCTTTGGTTTTAGAGGATGTTTGCAGAAAATGTTTCTAGTTCTTATGCTACTTAAAGGTTCAGTTTCTTATTTCAATTAGATAAAATTTTAGAAGATGCTGGTGTAATCACCAGTGTCTCAAATACTTATTTTTATGGTCAGAACAGAGAACATTTTTGTGCAAATGAGAAGCTTACTTGACTCCTCATCTGGGGGGTGTGCTCTGTGGTATATGTGAATCTTTGATCAGAAACTTTCCTGTGGGTGAAAAAGCCTTCACTGTTGAAGGATGCATGACCACACTGGAAGGTAAAGGATGGACCAGTTAGATTGATCCCTAGAGAAAGTTCTTTTTTCTTGAGTCAACCGATTAGAACCTTCAGATGAGTGGAGAACACTACTGCAAAGAAGCAGATTTTTGTTACCTGCACTTTTGGCCGAGACTGGAAAAATACAAGAAAATGAACTTTGCCCAAATCTCTACCTTTTTAGGTCGTTTGAGAGAAATCTAGGGTATGATTTTGAATGTCTGTAGAGTAACTGGCTTCAGTGTTTGAGGTAGGCAGGGGACATCTGGTGGTGATTTTCTCTGTAACATCTTTGCCACACTTGGTTTTGGAATATGTCATTGCCCTGAGTAATGCAGATTGCATTGTGTCAAGTGAAGAATTCACTGCATTTTTAACAGTTTTATTTTTATTTTTTTATTGGAGTGTAACTGCTTTACAATGTTGTGTTAGAGTCTGCTGTACAAGGAAGTGAATCAGCTATATTGTGCATATATCCCCTCGCTCTTGAGCCTCCCTCCCATTCCCCAGGCCCCCTTCTAGGTCGTCACAGAGCTCCGAGCTGAGCTCACTGTGATGTACAGTAGCCCCCCACTAGCTGTCTATTTCACACATGGCAGTGTATATACGTCAGTCCTAATCTAATTCATCCCACCTCCCTCTCCCCCGATCGGTGTCTGTATGTCTGTTCTCTACATCTGTGCCTCCAGTCCTGCTTTTTCAGGTAGATTCATCTGTACAGTTTTCCTAAATTCCGCGTGTATGCATTAATATTTGTTTTTCTCTGTCTGACTTACTGCATATTTTTATGTCTGTGAACTAGACTATTTGCTCAAGTCTGGTTGTTCCAAGAATAGTTGATACAATATACCACCCAGAGGAACATGGTGCTGAAACTAAAAGTAACAAATATTTCTAAATCTCAAACTTTACTTGTTTTAGAGAACATTAAAAAGAGATTCAGTGTTTATTTTTAAAAATTCCAAGTAACATCTCTAAAACTTTTCTCCCTTCTCTCCTGACTCACACTTCCCTTTCATCTCTCCTCAGCACTCATTTTCACTCCTCTGATCCACACCTTCCTGGGGTTCTTAGTCACTTCTTCCCTGCGGTTTTTCACTCTATAGATCACTTGAGCCCCAATGACTTCTTTACTTTGCAAGAAGTTCTGAAAACTTCCGACCAAGAAGAGTTATGAAATAACCCAGCAACAGGAATTTGTCCATTTTTGTGGGTGGGGCAGTGGCTGTGGCCTCAGCAGAACCTGAATGGGAAGGATTGTGACTACTTAGTTATTAATAATAATAGCTTTAAACAAAAATGGTTGCTGTTATACAGGTTCCAGGTATGCCCTCTAGTCCATGCTTGTTGCCTTGGCCAAACTGTTTCTTCTTAAGAACAGTGGAGTCACTGCAATGAGTTGTGTAGAATTTCTTATGAATATTTGTTCATTAGAAAACTAAAGAATTTGAAAAAGAATAGATACAAGTATATGTATAATGGAGCCACTTTGCTGTACATCTGAAACTAATGCAACATTATTAATCAACTGTACTCATATAAAATAAAATTAAAAATGAGAAAACTGTGTATATGATGCATGAAACTGGGCTGATCAGGACTGAATGGAATTGGAAGATAGCAGAGTTGAAGGTACCACCCCCAAACCCTGCTGCCAGAGATCTTGGCTGATAGCATCTTATTCTTGTTGAGAAGCTGGTTGGGCAGGAAAGGGGTGTGGCCTGGATACTGCATTAGCCAGCTTGGCATTTAAATTTGCCAAAGAGTTTGATGTATTGCAACATTTAAAAACATGTCCCTGTGGTAAATTTCAATGCTTCAGTCTCCTATAATTCTGCATGTTATTCTTTTTAACCAGTTTGACATCTTTCCAGAGCATCGGTGCATGTCCAGTCACCCATGGTGTTGAGCTGTGTTTTCTGTTGTGATGTCTGGTCCCAATCCTATAGAAGCTTACACTCAGAGCCACAAACCATTTTCATTTTTATTAATAGGAGCTTAGGATTTTCCCCTAGGCTTGCTGGGGAAAATGTTGGCTTGCTGTATATTTTTTTTCTTTTTATGGAGGGCAGGTTGTTCTCTTGAATTATGCAGATACAGATTCTTGAAATAACCACTGGAGAGTTTTGAGGAAGTGAAAATTAGATGGAAGGGTGGTCTGTGATTGATAAAAAGGGCTATGTTGTGAAAGCAGGGTTCAGAATGGTCCTGTTCCTGCTCCTCTGGGATCTTACTTCCTCGTCTCTCCCTGTGAATGTCAGTCTCCAGCCACACTGGCCTTTGTGGGGCCCTCAACATGTCGCCCAGGCTTTGTCATAGAGCCTGGCATTTGCATCACCTCTGCCGGAAATGCTCTTCCCCATTGATCTGTGAGCCTGCCCCCCTCACTCCCTTCAGATTTAAATATGAGCCTCTCATGGAGGACATCATTGGTTGTGCCTCCATTAATTTCACTCCCTTCCTTCAGCCCTTTGACAGTTCCTATCTAGCCTCCTTGTTTTGTTTTTCGGGTTTTTATTCCCCCTTGCTGCTGCTAAGTAGCTTCAGTCGTGTCCGACTCTGTGTGACCCCATAGACGGCAGCCCACCAGGCTCCCCCTTCCCTGGGATTCTCCAGGCAAGAACACTGGAGTGGGTTGCCGTGTCCTTCTCCAATGCATGCAAGTGGAAAGTGAAAAGTGAAAGTGAAGTCGCTCAGTAGCGATGCCATGGACTGCCGCCCTCCAGGCTCCTCCATCCATGGGATTTTCCAGGCAAGAGTACTGGAGTGGGGTGCCATTGCCTTCTCCCCCTTATCCCTTATCAATACCTAACACGATATACATGTTGCTTGTTTCTCTTGTTGCTCTCTCTCTCTGTCACTGGATTAACCTTTCCGAGGGCATGGTAGGGTGTATCCCTCTGCTGTTCCTAGTGTTTAGATTCCTGCCTGGACCATCATGTAAATACTTTGCCATATGAAGTGCTCAATAAATGATGGCTGATAGGAGGTGGGAAGGAAGAAAGGTTGTGAATAGCTCTTGTTGGCTTCTCCCTGTCATAACGGTCCTCCCCACGCTTTAGACAGCCCAGTGTCAGCTAGCCCACTCCCCCCCACAGAACGGTGTGTGATTTCCAGGTGCATTTGGAGGCTCCCAGGTTCTGGCAGGCTTCAGGGTTGGTAACCATAGGAAGTAAACTGTCCTTAGTGTTTGGTGTACGGAGGTGCGTCTGGTGACACTGGTTCTGCTGTTTCATACATTTCCAGGAAGTCAACAGTTGGTAACAGAGGCAGCCTGATCGATTTCTTGGAGGTAAAGACAGAGCATATTTGCTATGGGATAGGTGAATGGACTCTTTGGCACTGGGATTCCTTTATCTTTTGTCCATGAATAAAAAGTGTATGACGTACTTATCATTTAACCCCACATCTGGCATTAGCGGTGGCGATAGGTGAGGGGGTATGAGGAGAGGGACTTGTAAATAGTGATAAGATGGTGGGCGCGTAAAACTCAGCTTTTTACCTCTCAGGAGGGTCTGCTGGGGTTTTGCTGATTCCAGAGTGATATTAATTAACTGTGCAAACATTCTGTTCCAGATAAGACTGTAACAGTGGCCTGGGGGAAAATTCTTTTGAGTCAATATTTGTTTGATCTTGTAGAGAGTATGTGGCTCTACTCTAGCAAAGTTCCCATAATAGATGCCATTTTCAGGGATTTGCCATATTTACACACAAGGTCAGTCCTGGAAGAGGTTAAAGGATTGAATCACTGTCTAAATAGAGGTTCTAAGGGGTTTCAAATGAAACTTTAAACATGGAAATCCTTTGTTTCCATCACTTGACAATAATTATTAAAAACTAATGGTAAGTACTCTGGAGGAAAATTAAAAAATCCAAACGTAAGATGTTGGCCCTCAATTTGTTTGTAACCTGGCTGTGGGAATAAGAGTTTAATTAGTATGTGTGATACAAGATAATTAAACTAAATGACAGGAATAATGGCTCTGATTTACTGGCCAATAAACAGCACCACAACATCCCAGTACTTCCCTAAGCATGAGCTGACCCGCTCAGTCCTCCCACGGAGGCAGGTATGCTGGTCAGTATGGTTTGCATGGAATAGACAATGCTGAGGGGTCTGGAGAAAGGGGAGAGTGGGGAGCAGAGACATGAAGGAGAACCTTCAGGAAGAGGTTTCTCAACAACTGGGAAACAGATGGCTGTGGCATGGGAAGAAGGAAAAGGGCTTGATGGACATTTGTTGGTTTTCTCTTGCATTAATACCTTCTTTCTCTCTGGGAAGTTGTCTTACCCTTCCACGACTCTCAGCACATGTGCTTCTGGTGAAGGGCACATGAAAGGCACACAAATACAGAAGAAACATACAGAATGTCAGTGTGGTAAGTGCTGTGAAGAAGAAGAAATGCAGGAAAAAGAGCATTTGAGATTTAAAAAAGGTGGTCAGGGAAGGCTAATTAAGACATTTTGGTGAAGTTTGAAGGAGGAGAGAGAAAGAGCTATGAAGGCACCCGTGGGCAGAGCCGTCTAGGCAGAGGGACTAGCAAGTGCAAAGGCCCTGGGGTGGCTGCTTGCTCAGGATCATCAGAGGCCAGAGACTCAGGAGAATGGCAGCAAGCAAAGCCTTTAGAGGCAGTGCACACCTGGCTCCTGCTGGTTTTGGTGATGAGAACACATATGCTGGACCGTTGCCAGAGTCCCTGGGGCAGGGCTATGGTGCATGGACTCCTTTCAGCCTGGGTTTGCCTGTGTCTGATCATTCCCTTTGGTCCCTGAGGCTGATCCACTCAGTTATAATCAGAGGCTGTTTCCGGGAAGATGGGGACTTGGGATTGGGGATGGAAACCCAGACCAGGCAGGGTGAATAGAGGAGGAGGCAGATGTCAGGGATCTGAAGAAGCCTCGATGGAACACAAAGCAGCCTGCTCTAAGGAGACTCAGTAAAGAGCAGAACCAGAACGAGCATTTAAGGGGTTCAGTTCAGTTGCTCAGTCATGTCCGACTCTTTGCAACCCCATGAATCGCAGCACGCCAGGCCTCCCTGTCCATCACCAACTCCCGGAGTTCACCCAGACTCATGTCTATCGAGTCAGTGATGCCATCCAGCCATCTCATCTTCTGTCATCCCCTTCTTCTCCTGCTCCCAATCCCTCCCAGCATCAAAGTCTTTCTAATGAGTCAACTCTTCACATGAGGTGGCCAAAGTACTGGAGTTTCAGCTTTAGCATCATTCCTTCCAAAGAAATCCCGGGGCTGATCTTCAGAATGGACTGGTTGGATCTCCTTGCAGTCCAAGGGGCTCTCAAGAGTCTTCTCCAACAC